>VOPJ01002284.1:165153-227391 GCA_014673585.1 Semibalanus balanoides
GCTCACAGAACGGTAAGACGTGCTGGCTGACGACCAGCCGCTCACTGATCACAGCCAACTACCGCTCACAGAACGGTAAGAAGTGCTGGCTGACGACTAGCCGCTCACTGATCACAGCCAACCACGGCTCACAGAACGGTAAGACGTGCACAGCGAACCATGGCTCACATGAACGGCTGTGACACAAACATCCTATTGGCCAGCACATTTGGCTCATTCTCAACAGGAACATTCCGTGTCAAATGTAAGAACATTTGGCACGAAATGGAATGGCACGACACCGCATGCATTTATATAACTTGAGTTTGGATGTTGTGCAGTCATTTGTGAGTTTGGATGTTGTGCGGTCATTATCCTAGCATATTAACGTGTATACTATAAATGAAAAATAATATCACGCATCTGTGGATGTGGACCCATCGAACACTTTTCGGTCAACACTGTCATAATGGATCAGACTTTGGATCGGACATGATTTTGGATTGTAAAATCTTATACCACTATTACTTTCTTATGATTATTGTTCTCACTTATCATTGCCAAAGTTTATTGTTTAATTGTTCTATATGTATATCATTTATTAACATATTTACCTGGCTTAACATATGGTTACCCAGTTAGGAAAAAAATGTTTAGCGACACAAGTCAAAAATTAACTTATTTATATCCGCCCAGCACCTATATGTAATGGGAAAGGCTACAAATGCATACCCAGCCCGCGTTTTCTGAATAATTGAGTGGTGGGCACTCATGGGTGCACCCGATCAGTGACGAACAAGCTCATGCATTCGAGACATGTTTACTTTTAAAAATATAGTACAAACGTTATATTTGGATGGGCTTCTGGGATCAGAGCCCTTCGCTAAGCAGAGCTTCCTGTGTGGACCCTGACCCCTGCCATCCGATTGCGCAATTCCTGTTCCTCGTCAGAACCAGAATCGAAAGCTTCTGTCGGGTCCAGAGCTTGTATGGAAAGAGATCTATGTTGACCATCCTTAGGATCCACTTGGCTGTAGCGATCCGTTAAAATGCCTTTGAACTACAGTTCAGATTATTGATTTAGTCACAAGGTAGAATTCCACAATTTTAGTTATATGTTTGCTTCTGTTAAGTCGCGTGATTACAAATGAAATGATATTTGCTTAAATCCGCCATTTCACGTGCTTTGACTTCTGTGCGTTAAATGTGATGCTTATTTTTCCGTTGAACCTCCATATTAAAAATAAGTGTGTCAACCGAACTGCACTCAAAACTGCCTCATGCAACTAATTGATCGTCTGAATTATTGCTAATTGACGAAACGTCCAATCAGAGAGAAGAATTCTAAATTACGTAAATAGCCGTTTCACAATGGATTGTTTTGCGCGAAATGTTTTAAAATGTTTAAGTAGTAGCCGTTTTCACGATGGACTTATTTGCGAAAAAATCAACCCTCGCCCTATGGGACCGTAGGGCGAGGGTTAAAACATTTATACTAAAACATTTCAAAACATTTTACAATGTTTTAAAACATTTCGTGCAAAATAATCCATCGTAAAAACGGCTTATATATTATATAATTAATTATGTTGAAAAGGGCAACACAAACTGTACATTGTCTTAAAAGTATGCCTTATAAAGATAGATTAAAGACATTGGGTATGTCTTCACTTAGACATAGAAGGCTAAGAGGAGATATAATTGAAGTCTTCGAATTTGTAAATGGTCAGTATTCTGGATATTTAAAGGGAATGTTTGAGTTCAGTAGGGAAAATCGAGGTAGAGATCATCAGCATAAACTCGTTATGAAACAAAGTAGAAGGAGGCTACGACAGTCATTTTTCAGTAGAAGGGTTGAAGGACATTGAAATAAGCTACCAGGGGATGTTGCTTTTGCAGTGACACTTCAGTTCAGTTCAGTTTATTTGTTTAACAAAAGTTTTAAAGAACAGACAGATATACTAATGACACTTGTCTTCTTCAAAATTAGATTAGATAAATAATATGTCTAAACAGAGAAGGGATTAGTTAATAAGTACTCGTGGGATAATACTTGTTTTGCGTAGTTGAGGTGGTCTGGAGGGCAGGACTGGTGTTGGTGGAGGGGGGGGAGGTATGTGCAACCTCGGATGGGCTCTGGAGTCTCTTTGTTGCACTACTCTTTTATGTTTTTTATGTTTATTTAAAATGATTATCATTCGGAGGAATTTATATTAAATTGACAATCTAACAAATATTTTAAATTAATTTGCGTTCCATCAAGCACATAAAACAGTAGGTTAGGTTACCTGCAACCAGTCCATTGGGGGTATCTGGGGCGAAGTCCTAAATCTGGAAAATCTGACCCTTGATGACCGCGGGTTACCTTCATATTGACGTGACTAAGAACAGACAGATATACTAATGATGGAGCTAGTTTCGAGCTATCTAACACTATTTTTCGCTTGTCGCTGCGTTGCGTGGTTTTCGAGATCATAGGGGGGGGGGGTCGAAATCCGACACCCCTTCAGGACGTGTAATTTTAGGAGGCCTCCAGGGCGCGTGTTAAGCGATTGAACAGTACACCAAGCATTAGTTTGAAATCTTCCAAGCTTTTATGATCGTACCTTTGCTTTCAATAACTGCCCGAATAACTTGTATCAACTGTCAAGAGTCCGAACACTGTTTTCATTAATTGTCATGATAACGAGCGAGCGCTAAACGCTCGCTCATCCTTCCTTAGTATATGGGTAAAATCTTATTATGAGCGGCTCGACCCGGCCGGCCCAGCCCGACCCGACCCGAAGCGACGCTTTTGAGGAGCTCATATCTTTGCAACCGCACGTCCGATTGACAAGCGGGCTTCTTTGCTGAGTAGCCCCCTCCAACCAACTTTTTTACCAGTGCTGACTCATGTGGGTGACTACCACTGCGCGTGGCGCGTGCCGCGTGAGCGGTGCTGAAAGGTGTTTTGTCGCAAAAACTCCGCAATGGGTTGGATGATTGTATTCGAATTCATGGTGTGTGGCTAGGGACCCTTCAGCAGCCGCTTTTCCACAAGTCAGGGGTGGAGTGACTCTGCACGTGCAAACGTGCACATCCCTATTATATATCTCAGGAACGACTGAGCCAATTGTGTTCAAATTTGGTGTGTTTAGGGACCTCTCAGCCGCCACTTTCCCACAAGTCAGTGGTGGGTGCCTCTGCACGTGCGCACGTACGCACCCCTTTGTATCTCAGAAACTACTTGCCCGATTTAGTTTACATTCACCATACATTTCTTTTGCGCTTGCTCGCTCATCACCAACTACGGCGCCTTACTGGTACTTATTTCATGCTGAAAGTTGTTAGATGCATATTTATTTACTTTAGCTTTCATAACTCTCTTCGAGCTTAATTTGCTACTTCTTTGAAACCCCTGGCATCTGATACAAAGAAAAAGACAATAAAGAAGAGATATTATTATTGCATATGCCTAAAGCGTCTCAGGATTAATGTTTCATTTTCAATTTTAGTTTCAATTTTGGTTGTTCTATCCAGTGTGTTAATAGTAGACAATGCACAACTCTGTAATTGGGGAGTGCTTGTCGAAAATGATATAATATTCATAAACGAAGTTTATATTTTGGGATAAGCCCTCGTCCAGGTGGGCTCCTAAAGTCGATAGTAGGGAGTAGGGACTAAGCAAAACTAAAAGACGTATACAGACCGGAGAGAATCGATCGAAAGCACAGAGCGAGACAAAATGAAGTCGCATTCGCCTTTTTTCACTTAAGGTCAATATTGAGGCTACTGGACGACGGACGTCATCATAGGTCAAATTGTCAAATTTAGGACTTTGCTCAAGAAAAGGCACTCACAATCCGACGTTTGTATTTTGGCCTTTGTTTTGTTTCAAAATGCAATTTTTTAACAGAAGCAGACAAATAAACTTGGAAAGCTACAGAAGCTAAAGGGTGCGATGGGTACGGGTACGACATACGAGCATACGGAAGACGAGCACTCGTATGCATACGGAAGATAGTATACGATTAATTTAAATATGGGCACTCACAATCATTTTCATAAAGCCATATCCCCGCAGTCATGAAACATAAATGTTCACACTGTTTATTTATTTATTTGGTGCAATGGACGACAGGCACAAAGCCCAGTTAACAGTCCAATTCGCATATACACATTCAAACACCCACCCACAACCTCAACAACCAATGCACATCCAGCACATCCTTAGCCTTTAATATCTAATACGTGCACGAAATTCCCGAAGCGAGTCCACTAGACATTCCAGACATCTTTACTTGGAACACATGAGCTCATGACATGACTGGGTGTCCTTACAAAGATACCCCTTTTTACAGTCTCTACTCTTGCAAAAGGTACATGCATGACACCACGCGTCCGATCTGTCATTCTCGTTGTTTTGGGCGCAGCATACGGAAGACGAGCACTGTGTGGCTATCATGGCTGTGTGGCTATCATGGCTATACAACCGGGTCAATGAACCCTGCCTGCTCTGCAACATTGCACTAGATCGAGCGGACGGCCGTGACATTGCTCTGGAATTCCAGGGCCAGGATGTGGTGACCGCACCTTGGTGTGAGAGCTTCTCACTTCTGTATAAAGCTCACACGAAGCCGCAACACTAGAGAAGCTTATAATCATGCTTTCGGCTCCGGTCGCATGGCAAAAAGGCTGAATCAGCTGAAGGAATTTGCTTGTCAAGTTATGGGTGACGAGACGTTTTTATTCATACCACTTTGCTAAGATTTATGCTCGAACATTGTAGGTACCACTGCACCAGGGACACATATATGAATTATTATTAACTTCGTTTAAGTTAACGCAATATACATTCTGTATGTATTCAACAAAAGTCTATGAGAATGACAGCCGTGCAAATCAGACAGATGGGACACAAATTCAAATGAATGGTGTGCTAACAGTGACTGTGGGGTCGTTCCATTCCAAATGTCCTTGAAAGTTGTTGTAGTTTTTACGAGCGAGCGCGAAGCGCTCGCTCGTCTTTACGTGGTATATGGGAAAAATCGGATTGTGAGTGACCCGACCCAACCCGACCCATCCCGACCCAACCCGACCCAACCCGACCCAACCCGACCCAACCCGACCCAACCCGACCCAACCCGACCCAGCCCGACCCAACCCGACCCGACCCGTGGCGGCGCTTTTGAGAAGCTCATATTTTTGCAACCACACGTCCGATTGACAAGCGGTCTTCTGTGCTGAGTATGTGGTGTGGTGGTCGCGTCAATCCTGTTTTTACCAGTGCCGACTCATGTAGGTGACAACCACTGCGCGTGGTGCGTGCTGCGTGAGGGGGTTTATTTATTTTTTCTCGCAAAAACTCCGCAACGGCTGGGCTGTTTGTGTTCGAATTTGGTGTGTGGTTAGGGACCACTCAACCGCCGCTTTTCCACTAGTCAGGGGTGGGGTGCCTCTGCACGTGCGCACGTGCACACCCCTATTATATATGTCAGGAACGGCTGAACCGATTGTGTTCCAATTTGGTGTGCGGTTTGGGACCCCTTAGCCGCCGCGTTTCCACAAGTCAAGGGTAGGGTGCCTCTGCACGTGCGCACGTGCACAGTGCACACCCCTATTATATATATATATCAGGAACGGCTGAGCCGATTGTGTTCAAATTCGGTGTGTGGTTAGGTACCTCTCAGCCGCCACTTTTTCACAACTCACGGATGGGTGCCTCTGCACGTGCGCACGTGCGCACCCTTTTTGTATCTCAGAAACTACTTGCCCGATTGAGTTGAAATTCACCATACATTTCGTTCGTGCTCGCTCGTTCATCGACAACTACGACGCTTTACTGGTATTATATTTTCCAATGTCATGTATGCTCTGCCCAGATCAATACTTATTCCACATTTATTTGAAGGATAGTGTTCTCGCGTCAATATTATTATATATATTCATATGTTTATACGTTTTCAAACACATGCATTAATTAATGAAGATGGGAATGATCACTAGCATGGCAATGTTTATACTTTATTTTTCACTGCCGTCTAACTGATTATGCAACTACGATCATATCATATATATATAAGACATGCGTTAATTGAATATAAGTCGATTGATTGAGTGAACGCATTTGATCGCATTTTGACATACCTTTGGGTGCAAACTAGAGGAACTTCCCTTCAGAACACTTCATCTTCATTTTGTAGTGTGTCTTGTTCTCTCCCCCGAAGCGCACGTCCCACGCACGACGCCAGTGAAACGCTGAGCAAAGTTCGGCAACGCTAATAAACATCGTTCTTCATGTGATCTCATGCAAACGTGTCTATGTTTCAGATGAAGACGACTACTGTGCTATTGGCCCTGATCTTGCACGCGTGCGCAGCTAGACAGGTCCGGGAGGCCGAGTTCAGCCAACAGAGCAATGACGCGTTTCTCGAGTCCCTACTCGGGGAAAGCACCGGCGACACTAACAGCGGATTGCCGGAAACCGGCGGAGGCGGCACGCAGCAGGGGAAAGTCAAGTGCAGCAGCGCAAATGACATCGACTCCCTCAGCCCAGATGACTTCCTGGCTCTGCTGACCAACGAATGCGTTCCGGATCCGGTGGATCCCGTGCCGGAGCCAGGCCAGACCTGCGAGCGCGGCGAGTTTCTGTGCACACCGTACCACCGCTGCCGGCAGGACGATATCTACAGCGACGGCATGAGCGCCATCAACATTCGCAATCGCATCGGGTTGGCTCAGTTTGAGGAAGAGCAAGACTTCATCACGCACTCTGAATGTCCACGGTTCGGTGACGTGTGCTGCGGCAACCCGTTGCCGGTGTCACAGGGGCTGGAGGAACCGTACGAGCCACAGTGTGGACGCCGCAACCAGGAGGGGCTCGGTGCCCGCATCTCCGGCTTCAAGGACAGCGAGTCGCAGTTCGCCGAGTTCCCCTGGATGGCGGTCGTGCTACAAATTGCAGTCATTGCCGGCGAGGAGAGGCTGACTTTCGTGGGCGCCGGCTCGCTGATCCACCCGCAGCTGGTGCTGACGGCTGCCCACTCGTTGGCCCACTCGTCTACTGACGCTCGGCTGGTGGTGCGACTCGGCGAGTGGGACACGCAGAACGAGTCGGAGCTGCGCCTGCATGAGGACATCGCCGTCAGTGAAGTCAAGGTGCACCCGGAGTTCCACCCGACCCTGCTGCGGGATGACCTGGCGCTGCTGGTGCTGGAGAGGCCGGTTCAGCTCCAGCCGCACATCGACACCCTCTGCCTGCCCTCGCCCCGCGTCAACTACGACGGTGCGCAGTGCGTGACCGCCGGCTGGGGCAAGGAAGCCATGGAGGGTGGCAAGTTCCAGACAGTACTCAAGCAAGTCGATCTGCCACACGTACCGCGTGCCGCGTGCCAGCGGGCCCTGCGCAAAACCCCGGAGCTGAACCGCTACTTCCGCCTGGACCGCTCCTTCACATGCGCCGGTGGCAGCGCCGCTGGTGAGGACGCGTGCAAGGGTGACGGCGGCGCGCCGCTGGCCTGCCGGGATCCCCTGCAGGACGGCCGCTGGGTACAGCTCGGAGTCGTGTCGTGGGGCATTGGCTGCGGCCGGGTCGGCGTTCCCGGCGTTTACGCCGATGTGCGTGGTCATGTGTCCTGGATCAGCGAGATGATCAGTCAGGTGGAGCAGCAATCTGTAGACCTCAGCGTCTTCGAGCGGAAGTTGGCGTTGAACCTCAAGTGAGGTCATCCTCAGAATCGGCAACAACGGCAGTGGCAGCGGCGGCGACATCAGTGGTGGAAGCAAGCAACGGGAATGCATTGCTTATTAAAGGAAGTGTTGTGGCGTATAACCGGGGGTTTTAAGCGAAAATCCCACGAATTGTCAGGTGCGAACCAATACTAATGGACCTTTTATATATTTCGTAACGCTTGAGGGGGTGAAAGGAGAGTTGTGGCAGCGTTATGAGGCGTCACATAGGGGGAGGGGGAGGGGAGGGCTGAGGATTCGAACGGGTGTTCGTAATGCTGGGAAGTTAAAATAAGTTAGACTCAACACAAAGCAGACTCATACAAAGTGTATACGGGTTCTAACAGCATTCAGGTCTGGAATGAAATGATCGTGACTGTCACTGCAATGCTCGTGCTACATTATGCATAATTTACGTCTTTTATTTTTACGGAGGGAGGGGGGTCAGACCAAACGTTATATGGCGTTGGGGGAGGGTGGGTTTAACAAACGAAAAAGTGTAGCGCAATATATAGACGTTCCCTAATTTACGCATCACGCATTTGTATTATGTTAAGCGAGTGCTCTACCACTGAGCTACTACGGCTTATCTGTTTACAATATAATTACGCTTGTTCACTGTTAAATGCGGGTGATTCTTTGTCAAATACCTACAAATGGACAGAAACAAACAACGATCGTTTGTTTTTGTGCTTCTGAAGCTTGAATCATTTCATAATCTAATACATAGGCGTAGGAACAAGACTTGTTAATTATTCGTATTTTTCATGAGTCGATTCACAGTGAATCACAGGCGAATATGAATGATTATATAATTATTTATTCACTCAAGATGAACACTGGTGACTCAGTTCACAGTTCCTCTTGGGAGTTATCAAAGTGTGTTCTTTTAAAGTCATTTTTCCCAGGTAGAAGATAGATGATATCGTTTCTTTTTCGGATTTCGCCTCTGGGATGAATATTTGTAAATGCAGTCCATATATTTCAGCTGATCTTGCTCAGCCTTGTTCACTGGACACAATATGCAATATATACAACAGGTACACTCACATTTCTAAGATAGCCCGCTCTTGGCTGAGGTCAGGGTGGGAAAAATGTATTAACGGGGGGGGGGGCAAAACGGCTGACTGGAGGAGCATTTGCTCACCAGTTAACATGTTAAAATATACATTGTTATCTATAGTTTTATTTATATATAGAACTTTCAAATACCGCCTTGCGCGTCTCGCTGCAATCATTGGTTCCGGAGATAACGAGGGGAAATATTTGCCCCTCGGTCAGTGGTGTTCGGTTTAGACCCAGTTCAATGCCAGTTTAATTGTATCTGTAGTAGGCATTGAGAGGTTCAACTTGACCCCCTCCAGTCAAATTTCCTTAGACGAGCCATCTAGAATCGGAGCACAGTAGAGTCGGCGTCAAGTTTGGGTCAGCTCACCAATAACACTGGGAGTTTGAGTGCAGTGTGCACATCTGCAAATCACATACCATGCCTGATAAAATGTTTCGGAACTAGGATGTATTTGTTGACTCGCTATCTATCAGAAACCTCTAGTCGCTCCCCTCTGGGTCGATTTAGTATTTACTACTCTTACCGCCACCTAGCGGACGGAACGCCCTACCAGTGGTGCCTGTCCCGGCCACACGGAGGCGCTCATTTGCGGCGAGCGCTCACCTCTGCCTGGGTGAGAGGGCGCTGTCAACTCCCCGCGGAAGGATCGGGTATGTGCACTATAACACTGGGAGACGGGCCACCGTCAGGATTCGCTCCGGCCGGTCTTTCGTCCCCCCCCCGGAAGCGGGAGGGGCGCCGTCACTAGGCCGCAGGGCAGCCGTCACCTGACTTTAGGGCGGCGCATGGCTAGGGGCAGCACATGGCTAGGGGGCGGCACAATGTTAGGGCATGAGGGTGGCATCTTACCTGAGGGCAGTGCCTTGCCAGAGGGTGATACGCATCCTGAGGACGGGACCTGGCCAGAGGGCAGCACTTGGTCTGAGCACGGCTTCTGGCCCGACTGCAGCAAACGTCAGATATCAAACCTTGTAAGCAGTCCTATTGCAGCGCCTTTGGCGTGGAGACTAGTCTGCTTACAAGGCCCTTCCGCGCCTTCGGCGCGGAGGGGGCACCCTGCGCCTTCGGCGCAGAGAGGGCCCCCGGCCGCCGCCTGCGCGGCGACTACAGGGGGAGGGTGGTTGCCCCCCACCGCCCCCTTGCATCCGCCCCTTTAAAAAGTATACTTATGATATCAATAAGCCTACCTATATTTGAATAGACACATGCATGAAATCAACAACCCGTCATTTAAAGGGACACTGCCACCTTCCCAAAAGTTCTAAAATGTACGCCACTTGTGGTGCAAAATATGAAGTAATTGCTTCCGAACACGATTATGACATTTGTTTCTCACAAACAGTGCTCAATTTAATAAAAAAAAAAAAAAAATAATATTTGGGCTGATGACGTCATATGAAGGAATTTCGGGAATAGAGAAAACATTCCGCTGCATAATGGTACGGCTTATGTATGGCCAAATGTAAAGCAAGTCGACTATCATCAACATTTAGTAAAGAGTGATGACGACATCGGATCAGGGTGCCCGTTCAATACCTGGGGACTGGGGATGTTACAGATGTCAAAACCAAACTCAAATTTATTTGTGGTTCGACCTCGGTGGTTGTTTTAACTTATACTATACATAATTTAAATGCCTAGCACGGAAAATGGCTATCTTAACTCCAATATAATGTTAAGGTGGTAGTGTCCCTTTAATGTATCGATTTACGAACTAAATTTTCCAGCTTTACAAGCATGATATCTGGAATAACAATTTGTATTCGTAAAATCATCTAAATGTGTTTATACAACTTCGCTCTGATTTTCTCCATTACGTGGTTAGTCCTATCATTAGGCGTCTTATCAGAGGCGTCGCCTCCTATCGATCGATCTGTATATAACTTTGCAAATATGACTATGAATAGTTATATACCCTAGAAATTCCCAAGATTACTTTTTTCAAGGACTTTTAGCAGGACACCGGAAATCGCCAGTCCATTAGGGAGCTATGATTTATAGTTTGACAAGATAAGACGGCAAACGAAATGATAAATGGATGGGATATATTTTAACATTTGAGTACAAACTATAAATATTTAAATTACATCTGATGTAACAATATGACAAGGGAACCGTCAAGCTGTAGCATGGTTACAACTAATAGCCGAGGCTGCTCATTGCATTTCTGGTATGAATGGCATTGACATTATCCTAAAAATGTTAATTACTCAATTTTGACCAAATCAAATTCATATTGTATAAGTAGAAACTATCATAACCATGTAAAATAATTATATTTGTATATACAAGGCGAAAAATATACATAAGCTGCCGTGTATATTATATTACAATGTGTTTGTACATATTTCTGGCCTTTTTAAATAATATAATTATCTGACATGGTTATAATCATTTTCCTTTGCATAATATGAATTCTAACAATGTCATTGTCATCCATCCTCGCCCATATTAAAACAAGCAAAATAATCGCTGAAAATGGAAGTACGCGTTTCCAAAACATCACGCTCCCGATTCCAGGCTTCATTTTACAAGGACATCGATAAATGCAATGCATATATGGAACGCAAAACGAAGGCAGCATCAATATCGTTCAGATTTTACATCTTTATCGAGACATGTGTAAATGATTAAATTAGAAAAGCTTTATTCGCTCACACGGAAGCAATGTGAACATCCTGCTAGTGATCGATCCCTATATAACTATGAAATACCTCCGATATGGTTCGCTGACTCTTGTACTCTTCATCTGCACAATCATCCGAGGAGGTAAGCAATTTGTTTGTCACCGTGATTAAATTGAGATATGCTCCTGTGCATTTGTTTGTCATATTCTAACACATGACTCTAATTCGCATGAGTTGTATTATCAGGTTACGTGTACCACTGTTAACTGTACTGCAGTGCTACCAATTTTTATCAAGGTAGCATTCGTTTCTCGCGTGCTGCTTTTTCTAAATAGTCTGTCAACTGCATGATCAGGCAACCAAGAATCCCCTGGTCCCACTCACAATCCTGGCAACGCACAGCACCTTTACAGGAACACAATTCACGAGTTTCGCTGCACTCCCTGGCAGGGAGTGACCCTGCTAAGAGGTGGAAAATACCTTAAAAATAGCACAAAACGAAAGGTGCTGCTTATGTTAGTCATGCATATATCATAACAAGAAAGCTTAAAGTAGTCAACGCCAAAGCCAGCATTTTACATGTTGTATAATGTATATAGCCTTAATATGACTGTCAACTACACCTTCTCAAGCAAAGGGAGGCTCACACTCACACACGAATGTCAGTGAAGGGGTGCTGGTGCATGCACACAGGGACTACGGGTCGAGGAGGCTAGAAGTCAGTTTCAAGTAGGGTCATTTGCCGTCTACAAATGAGTCCATCAAGCTAAGCAGGGCTTGTTACTGGACCGAACTCAAGAGTCTTATGGGGTGCCAGCAAAATTGGGTGCTATCATGTTGTAAGCCATATATTTTGTCATGTGGTACCTAGGCAATAGCCGTTTCACGATGGATTATTTTGCGCGAAATGTTTTAAACATTTTACAATGTTTTAGTAGTAGCCGTTTTCACGATGTGCTAATTTGCGAGAAATATTTTAACCCTCGCCCTACGGTCCCGTAGTGCGAGGGTTAAAACAAGTTTTCGCAAATTAGTCCATCATGAAAACGGCTGTACTACTAAAACATTTTAAAACATCTTTAAATGTTTTAAAATATTTCGCGCAAAATAATCTATCGTGAAAACGGCTAACGACAAAGGGTCATGTGTGGATAACGTGACAGGATACGTGAATATGATATATATGACAAAAATAAAATCCGATAATATTTAATATTGCTATCATGTAATGATTATCAAAGACTCTTCACCGATACGTAAAGGACATGCATAAATATATGTTCCCTTCCCCCCCCTCCCAACCCGCCGCTCCTCGCCTGCGCCGCCTCACCTTAGCGGCCTGCGTCCTGCCACCTGTCCGCCGGCTCTAACGGTTTAATGTTTTGTCTAAGCTTTGTCTATCTAAAATATATGAAATTGAATGCGTTAGTCTAAACATTTAAAAGATAAAATGCCAATAGATTAAGCAATTATGTGAATTTATGTTACAGAAGAGGTCGACGTGTCTGTCGAAGATGATGGGGGTGATGCATCGGAAGAGGTTGTAACAAAGGAAGAGACGATAGTAGAGAGCATTCCTGCTCCTCCGCCTCGGCCTTCTGCGATAGAGAAAATCCAGATTGAAAAAGTAGACGTGACAGGACCAGATCTCGTTAAATTAACAAGACGAATAGAAGACGCACTGAATGCAGTTATAGCCAAGGTAGTGCAACGAAAGAAAGAGATTGCAAGCGAGCTTCGTAAATTCGAGGTCGGAATTATGAACATTCTTCGACTTTTGGGGTCCGTCCAGACTCGGTCCCGGCGTGAAGCTAAAAAGGGTAGAGCTGCTGCACCCAGCCCAGACGATGATGACGATGACGATGACGATGATGACGATGACGATGACGATGATGATGACGATGACGACGATGATGATGATGACAATGATGACGATGATGACGATGATGACGATAAGAGGTGAGTGTCAATAACGCCAAGCGATTCGTTCACAACGTTTCCATTTGAGAATGTCGGACACGTTTTGATACCGGGTCGATCCCACGCAATGCATTTGTAGTGTACATACATACGTCAGCGCAATGCTCGTGACATCTTCATCATCATAATCATTGCGATCGAGCCGACTCGAGAGCAGTCAGGGTACGCTCTTGGCGGAGCCTTTGACTGTCATGTTATCGCAATGGTCGTCAAGTTATTGTCATGTTGATACGTTATCGATGCAATATTACTTGTAGTAACGATAATATTATGTAGAAGTTCCGTTCATTACGCTCCCCGGAGACCTACACGTTTGCCCCGTAAAAGGCTGTTTTATTTTTGTGTTCGCCGAGACAGAGGATATATATACAAATACATTGTTCAAAAGGCATAAGTGGCTATGTTATATAAATGATTTCAATACCGTTTGTCTTTTCTTGTCAGAGTTTAAGCAGCTTTTCTTGTCAGAGACTAATAAGCCCACAGCAAGACAGCTTAGACCAATAGCCCTGACAGATGCTTCATACAAACTACATGTGTATGATCAAGAAAAACTTAAAGCACATTTAAGGCTAAGACGAACTGATGGAAATTCAGCAGGTTTTACGAGTGGAGGGACGGGTTTGAAGACACCCTGTTTATTCTGAATTCGTGTAGAAGAAATCTTATCGTAAAAGAAGCCGTTTATTCCCGTCAGCAGCAATTGATTATGCAAAAGCATTTGACTCCAAAGAGAAGGAAGCTGATAGAAGTATGAAGAAATATAAGATACATCCAGATATCATATACAATTGCACTATATATAAAACCGATTAACACAAGAATCAAGCGAAAAACAACGATACTGAAAGACGGTCATCACGTTGCAACTAGCGCATTAGGACAAGGTTGCACAGGGAAGCACTACGTTGTTCAAACTAATACGTATGTATTGCAAAAGAACTGATAGTAACTAGAATGGGCTTCAACAATAGACACATATACTTCCTCTGCATTTATTGTTTGGCAGACGAATGGCCTGTCGCCCCTAATGCTATCACAGTCAGAAAAGAGACAGAAAGTAATGCTGAAGTGCATTGAAGGCTAGTGAAACAATGTGGACTAAATACAGACAAAGACAAGAGTTCATAATGATTTACAACTACAACAATGAAGATATTCCAGAAATCAAAGAGATTAGGGGTATACCTGTAACAGAAGAGACCAAGTATCTGGGTGTGAAAATCATCAACAGGAAGGATATTTTCAAAGAGCAAAGGAACTCGTAATGAAAAAAGCCCAGAGGTATGGCAAAATATGACATATGGAATAATCAGTAAGAGCTTAACAAGCTATGGATAGAAAAACATGATCTGGAAAAATCTTGCTTTACCCTCAATACTGTATGCAGTAAATGTTATGACCCTTACAGAAACTGATATCAAGCAGCTCCAAGTGATCGAAAATGGGGTGTACAGACGGATACTCGGAGCTCCCAGATATGCACCCAACTGTACCCTGAGAGGGGAAATTGGCTCATCCCTGATGAAGACAAGAATATTGAAGGGTCACCTCCAGTACATCCGGGGAGCACTCCAGGGTCCCAACGAGCTGGTCAAAAAAGTAATGAGTATAGAAATGGAAAAAAAAGGAAAGTAATGGTCAAAGGTCACAAATAAGTACCTTCAGCTATTGGAATTAGAGATGTATCACTTAAACATGAAGAAAAAGAAGAAATAGGCAAACAATATCAATAATGGGATACTGATCATGGGAAGAAGAAGTTAATAGAAAACGAGTCTACAATAATATAAGGAAAGCAAAACATGTATTCAAGAAGACTCAATCTACGATAACACTTCAGCTTCAGTAATATTGTTTCAAGCTAGAACCAATTCATTGCCTCTAGAAGACAGAAAACGACATGTGAATGAAATAACACGATGCCGCCTATGCCAGCAAGAAAACGAGGATCTAGAACACTTTATCTGAACTGGCACAAGTTAATGGATATAAGGAATCGGGAAATCCCATCCGCTGCAGCGCCTGACAATTGACCAAGTTTGGAATTCCTTTTAACTTACTCAAGACAAAGGGGACAATGGAAAAGAAGAAGGAGTGCTATACATCTTTGAGAGCCAGGAAATAAAGAAATTATCTGCTATAAATTATAATCAAGTCTTCAATGCTAGAGGCGTCCCTCCCACGCACGCATGCTCTTTATTTATAATCGCTTAGTGCTTATTTACCACTTGCTTAGTCTAGTCTTGCTCTGCATTCAAGAATGAAGTGTTTTTTGTGCGCAATCTTGTGATAATCAAGACCAAATTACTCAAGAGACAAGACCAATATATTTAAAGATATGGACTTTAATAGACATTGTCTTAAGCTCAGTCCATTAACTTAAACTTAACTAAACTGCCGAATATGGAATAGGGGTGCCGATGCAAAGGCAATACCCCGAAGATACATCATCATCATCATCATCAGCAGGGCAATTCATCGTCACTTGAAGAGAAAATAGACGAGTTCCTTATGACTCAAATAAACATTGCTCAACATTTCCGATAAATTTGATATTTAAAAAACTATGATCAGTAAGCCATCTTTTCATGTTTTTCTTTATGAATTTGAATCAAATGCATGCTGATGAGATCCAACGTGTTTAATTAGCAAGCAAAGTGATTACATAATACATACGCAAGAATAGGTATTGCGCGTCATTTGTCTGTTTACTGAAACACACGTCCCCTTACACTCGCGTTAATTCTACAGTCCCATGCAAAAGGGAAACATTCACTATCAGCTCTGTTTCAGTAGATTCCGACTAAGCTAACTTTAGGCTGAGTATGCTCTGAATGAAGTAGCGCGATACATGGGGCAAGTTGAGAAGGGATATCCCACCGTCTCTGGCTTTCGGCTTTAAGAGCATGCAGTCTCGCTGTCGTGTGTTTGTCAATGCTGACGTTCTCCGTCTTCCAATCTAGGCCCATTTTGTCGATGCTGATGCTCAGTTCTCCAATCACGAGACCTGTTCAGCAGCGTGCTGTTCGTGTTGGCGTGCTGAGCAGGTGGGAGCTGGTCACGACACACGGAGACGAAGAGTGGTGCGGTGACTGGCACGGCAAGGGACACACCAGACCCACCACTGGCACGGCGGGACATATCCAGACACGAGTGGAGACACCGGTGGAATGACACGAACTCAACTGAGGGCCGGGCCAGGGCTTGATGGCTTAACACAGAGACAGAGTATGACACTAAGCCGTCAAACCGCATCAACATCATAATTATCCGCCATTAATTCAGCATTATGGAAAGCTGGTCCATAACAGCTCACGAGTGTCTAAAAGCTGGCTTTGATATAATTCCAACGACGCGCCAAATTCATCGCTGAGCAGAAAACTGAGTCCTCGTCAAGCCTGTCCGATAGCTCGATTACCGTTCAGCACTGAATATAGCATATCTGTTTCGATAATCGTCAATTTACTTCATAAAGTTCGATTATCATGATGTATGATAAGTCGGACGGATCGCAAATTCACTTGTGCTCTTTTCGTAAGATATTTATGCTATTGATCTGAACCTACTTCACAATAGATGGTTCGTTCGGGGCGTTTTCATATAAATTCGTCAGCGAGTTAGATTGTTAACCCCATTCCTTGCGGGAGCAGATTCTATCCCCCCCCCGGTAGTTTTTCGCCCGCTGCTTCTAAACCGTTACGTCTGTCGTATCGAAACTTTCGGACTTTTCCTAAATATGAATGACGCGTGTTGTGTCACAATTTTGAAGAAAAAAATCGGCCCAGCAGAGGCGGCTCCAGGCTCATGATTCGGGGAGGTCGTTTCGAATGCGGTTGTGCGGCGCATACTTCCTTCGTAGTTTTCGGTGGAATAAAAGCGTCAGAAGCTATGTCACTGTTAGATACATCATGAATACTTCGAATTTTGATTATGCATATTTTGGGGTAGAGGCGCACTCAGGTACATAAAATGGGATGCGATATCCTCCGTCAATTTAGGCCCAACTTCAAATAAGTAAGATTATGAAAGGCGTTCCGCACATGGTGCCCCACACGTTGTTTACCTGAATCCGTCTAAGCGCAATATATTACATTTAACAAATTACAGCAACAAAACCCACATGTGACGTTCCTATCGTCCCAAACACTCACGAATAGCTCATATATTTATTTAAAAATCCCCCATTTTTCATCCCTGAGTACGCATTTGATTTTTGATTTTCGTACTTGTCCCTTTCATATATTAAAGACCATGATATTGGAAGCTCAAAAATGTTTTGTGCACTAAAATCGGTTGAATCACATGGCCGCAATGACCTTTCAAGAAACACCCCAATTTTCATATTTTTACCCCCTGGCCCTATTTTTAAACAAAAAAGCAATTTCGGGGTCCAAAAATAAATATTTATTCACGATGAATCGAATGGTGTTCGTCCCATCGAAATCGGCCGAGCTGTTCTCGAGATCTCTGGGGGGCAGAATCTGCCCCCCACGCAGGTTAACGTAATTCTGGCCGCCCGGAAGGAATAGGGTTAAAAACCCTTTTAAAATATGTAAAATACGTATCGAAAGCACTGTAAAAGTTACTTTAGTGGAGTGAGCCCAGATTAACAACGTAATTAATATATAACTCCATATTATCCTACTGTTCATAAAATATTATGCATTCAGTTTGATTATGAACTAATGACACTAGAGCCTGTAAGCTGCTTATTGTTTGGCACAAAAGGGGAGTTCTGCGACGAGAAGTCAGTGTAAGATGTTTCCGAAAAAGACCTCAGCCTACCGTAAGTTGAGGTCTTTCTCGGAAAGTGAAAAGCGTGAAGTGAAGTGAATGTCTTTTTTGTCTAAGTGATGGCACCACTTAGTGCATTGTATGTACAGTCGGTCTATTATGTATGTTCCCTTTTTAAGTTTCTTAAACTCATCTAATTTCACTTCTGTGTACATGAAGGACTGATTTAAGGGAGCATGTGGTACCTACCTAGGCAGGTACCACATGTTCCCTTGCATCAGTCCTTCATGTACACAGAAGTGGAATTAGATGAGTTTTATAAACTAAAAAAGGGAATATACATAATAGACCGACTGTACATCACTGGTCCTGCAACACACCACAACGGGAAAATGACAGTAGTATTAAGCAAAAATGTTCGCTTCTGGGGATCCTAATGACAAGCAGCTTCAAAGACGTTGGAAAATGCCCTGAGGCCTGAGCGACGCTATTGGCATGCCACTTGGCGACAAAGTCTTTCATCTAGGTTTCTATCAATATCAACTAGGGACGTAGCCAAGGGGGCCGGGGGTACGGGCACGGGGGCCATACTCCTGAGCAAAACAAATTTACACTAGATAGAATGGGGTTCTCTGACGAATCGACCCCCCTGCCTCCCCCGTTCAACAACATATGGCTGAGGAGCGGAATTTGTCATTTGACTCAACCACCGACGGGGCCCCTCCTGAGACAAATCCTGGCTACGTGCCTGATATCAACTTTCAGCTACATCTTCGAAACCGTAAAACGTCAGTTCATCTTTAATCAGATCAGATCAAATATGTGTCGAATCATAGCAACGCAATGGTTATTTTATAGACGCAAAACATGCGTAAATACATATATTTCATCATTTGCTTTCACGTCCTCTGGCGATATAAGCATTCAGACATACACAACACTTAAAACTCTATGAAAAACAAGCTCTCGTCTGTCTTCGAGGCCGGAGATGTTGGAGTTCCCGTTAGAATCGGAGATGTTTTCTTCTTCTCCTCCTGTTGTTCTCCGCTCACTCTCTGAAAAAGCATAGCATGTTGGACTCCGCATCGTCACAGAGAAAAGGGTTACAGTGTCCGGAACATGTTAACATTAGTCAGTCACTCTAAACTGACCATCTTTTTAGAGCCTTGACTCATATTTTTGGCACAACGCACGCTGTGTACCAAGGCCCAAGGTAGATATGTTTGAACAACGTTATGACTGCCCCTGTAGCTCAGTGGGAGAGCGCTGGACTTCTGATCTATCCCGGTACTGGCCCGGATTCGAGTCGCTTCGGCGCTCGCTATTTGCTCCTGACTGGGATGGCCTACGGCCGGTGGCAGCGGTCGTACTCAAGGTCAGGTGACGTCAGTGAGCGGGGCGGACCGTGTCCAGGAAAGTCGGGCAACGTACAACTTTCGTCTCTAAATTCTGCCGGCCAACAGGAATTGTTCGATCGGGTGGTCTGGTGAGGTCAGGACCAGCGCAACAAGCTCTGCTTAGCGCGGGTCCTCACAAGTCGGAAAGCCATCCACACAAAACATTCGGACTAAATTTATATAAACAAAAAATATATACGTGCCTGTGTCACATATTAGCCGTTTTCACGATGGGTCATTTTGCGCGAAATGTTTCAAAACATTTTAAATCTTTTAAAATGTTTTAGTAGTAGCCGCTTTCACGATGGATTAATTGTCGAAAAAATGTTTTAACCCTCACCCTACGGTCCCATACGGCGAGGGTTAAAATATTTCTCGCAAATAAGCCCATCATGAAGACGGCTACTACTGAAAACATTTTAAAACATTTTAAAATGTTATAAAACATTTCGCGCAAAATAAGCCATCGTGAAAACGGCTATTGCTAATCAGCTTGGATGTCTTACAATTACTGGCTAATAAGTAGCATTCATTATCATTTATCTGACAAATATAAGGTATCGGTTATGTCATCAAAAGATCGTTACAGCATCGGCATCGCCATTTCGCGTGAACGGCAGCTCCATTGCCCGGTTACAGTCATTGATTTAGCCATGCCGCACAGGCTATATCTGGGAACACCACCACACACACAGACACACAGGCAGCAGCGAGTATTGAGCGATCACCACCGGTTTCACTGACGCATGATATCTGGTTGATGATGGTGGCTGTGTGTGTGTGTGTGTGTGTGTGTGTATGTGTGTGTGTATGCACGTGCGCGCGCGTATGTGTATTCAGTTGCAGGTATTTACACACGTTTTTACAGGCATAATCACTGGTAACGGCCTGACTTCATCTTGCATTTATAATACCATTGAAACTACGCCAAGAATGTGTTGTCAAAATCCCGTTATCTTTGAAAGCTGTATGCGTGGTATTAGCACCGGTTTGTGGCTTAGATGGCTCATTAATGGTGTGATAAGAAGCTCTGATGGGCCGTATATTATACTGCACGACGTCCTGTACGGCACTTTGGCAGTCCACGACCCACGCCGCATGTACGCCAATCATGACCCATAACAAAAACAAAATAAACTTGTATAAAACAAGCATTGACAACTTTATCTGTGCATGGACAATATGCTGTTACCTTTACGTTACCTGTTTCGATTTCGTTAATAAACATTTAGCATCCACCCATACGCATGCTTAATTTTCGTGTCCGATTCATTGCACTGCCAGGCCAATGCCATACGGGTACTGAACAATCAAGTGTTTTACACAAACAGCCGACATCCTGCTGAACGACCCGACATCCTGCTGAACGACGGTGCAAGAATGTCGCAACGATAGTCAATGCATGCTGTTATGTATTACTCTAAGCCGTTAGCAAACAGTGACCAAACTACGGAGTCATTCAACAAGCTTTCCCACACTTCTGTCCTGTCCAGATGATTATGACGATCCAGGGAGGTCTGAATAGCCGTCGATACTAGGTGTGACGTGTGAATCTTACCGATTCACACGGTCAGCGGTGTTTACCTGGGCCTCCCGGGTCGCCAGCTGGTTGTACTCCTCAATGGGTGTGCCCTGGGGCAGGCGGTCAGGTGGGCGCGGCGCCGGCCCTCGCTTCCGCCGGGGCAGCGCCGTGCTGGTCTTGAACCAGCGCTGTGGACCACCACACGGGACAGCTGTCAGACAGTGGTGTATCATCGCTGATCTACACTGCACACCAGTCAGCGCTGACACTGATCAGCGCTCATCGACTGCTGATCGTCAGCGGCCGCTGATGTTCAGCCGTCAACCCGCGCCCCGCCGTGACCGATCAGACCAGTGATTACCGCCGGGACCGATCAGACCAGTGATTAGGTGCGGTCCCGGCCAGTTACGGCTGAGTAGCTGATGGACTGACCAGTGGCCATCGAGCGGCCGTGTTCAGCGCCGCTGTAGCTGCGTGACGACACGGAAGTAATCGACCAAGGGCATCAAGTCCGACCCCGGACCGGCCAAACGAGCGGGGTTCATGTCAGTGCGGCCCGGCGGAGAAGGGATCGGACACAGGCCAATCAGTCCGCCCCGACGTAGTCCACAACAGCGGGTTCTGTCAGGACAGGCCCGGCGGGAAGGGATCGACACAGGGGCATCAGTCCGCCCCCCGACCCGCACCAGAGGGGTTCACGTCAAGGGAGGGCGGCCCCGGCGGGGAAGGGATCGACACAAGGGCAATCGAGTCCGCCCCGAGCCGCCAACTGACAAGCGGGGTTCATGTTCAGGCGGCCCGGCCGGGAGGGGATCGAATCACAGGGCATGTACGTCCACCCCGAACCGCCACAACAGCGGGGTTTTCATGTCACAGGGCGGGCCCGGCGGGGGAAGGGATCGCAAACGGCGGCAATACACCAGTCGCGCCCCCGACCGACCGCCACAACAGCGGGGTAAATGTCCAGGGGCGCCCGGCGGGGAAGGGAATTCGAACCGAAACACGGGCCATTCAGTCCACCCCCGACCTCGCCACAACAGCGGGGTTCATTGTCAGGGCGAGCCCCGGGCGGGGAATGGGATCGAACCACAAAGGGCATTCAGTCCCGCCCCGACCGCCACAACAGCGGGGTTCATTAGTCAGAGGCGGCCCGGCGGGGAAGGGATCGACCACAGGCATCAAGTCCACCGCCGACCGCCACAACCAGGCGGGCCTTCATTGTCAGGGCGCCCGGCAGGGAAGGGAATCGACCGACACCGCAGAAAAGGACGCGCCGGCCGCCTAACCAGGCCGGTGGGCCAGAGATATAATTCACACAGCGGAGACGGTGGCAGTCCGTGCCGTGTGGAAGCTGCTGTTGGTCCCGGGAGATAGTTAAGCATTTATAGAGACGCGTTTGAGGTAGTATTGGGCGGGGTAGATGCGACATTGCACCGTGTCTGAGGCTGTTGCTGGTCCTCAGACCGGGACAGACAGAGGCAGCAGACCATGGTACGATCAGACACAGAACATGTGACAAATCGCATCAGTCACGGTCCGTGAGGAACGCTCTAGTCACGGTGAATGTGTCACCAGCAGAACGGTGGACATGGCTGGACAAACGGATCGATGTTGATATACGCCGCAGCAGTCAGCACAAACACTGTACCCCGCCCCCGCCGCCGCCCCTCCGCCGGTGACTGGGCTCTACAGACGGACACGATAAAAGGTACAGCGGGGCACCGCCACCGGCACCGGAACTGGGCACGGCGTCACGCGATACAGGACATTGGCGAGGTGTCAGTCGAGCGAACAAAGGACAGCTGATTCCAGGAACCGCTCTGAAAGTTTCCAGGTGTTGCCATGCCGATGAGAAAGGATGACTACCTAAACTCCTTTGACAAAAGGGTTATTTTTGGTGCCACCAGTAAAGCCGCATTATTCCACATAATACCTACATGTGTGTAAATATGCATATGGGGATGCACACCAAAATACGGAAAATAAATATTGGCTAATACATTCTCGTATAAGCCAATGCTTCTTAAAATTGCTTAACTTTAATTATATTTCAAGCATAAAGGTAATCCATGGTTTTGCTTTAGACACTTCCCCTGCGCTGCGCTGGGGGGGGGGGTAAATTCCCTCTCCCGGGTTTTCTCCTATATCTTTATAATACTCTTTTGCCTACCTTTGCTCTTCCGAACCTTGATCTTTGCTTTCAATTTCAATTTTGCCCCCAACCGTGAGTCGTGAGTCAAATTTGACTCAACTCTGACTCAAGTGAGTTGAGTCAGACTTGAGTCAGTCAAAATAAATACGTTGTTGCGTCGATTAAGAGTTGAGTCACATATATTTTTGTTCGAGTCAGAATTGAGTCACCTGAATCAAAATTGAGTCGACTCATTATCGCGGATGAAGTGAGTGATTAGAAGCCGCAGAAATGTCAAGACTTTACAGATTCAACACTGTATACCTATGACATTAAATTACAATAATATACTTTAAATATTTCCGACCCCCCCCCCTGTCAATAATTATCGGTGATGTTGAGTCAGCAATGAGTCTTCTCAACTTTAAGTCGACTCATTTTTCCTCCAGTCAGAGTTGAGTCAGGGGTTAAGTCAAAGTCGGAATGAGTCGAGTCGAGTAAACACTTTTTCACACACTTGAGTCAGAGTTGAGTCAGTCGACAAAATATGAGTCGAGCACAGCACTGGTTCTGTATCTTGCACGGTATATAGCCTGTAATATGTGTACCCTGCACTGGCTGTACCCTGCACTGGCTGTACCCTGCACTGGCCTTACCCTGTACTGGCCGTAGCCCGTACCCTACACTGGCATCCCTGCACTGTCTGTACCATGCACTGATTGCACCCTGCACAAACCCCAGTTTCATTCAGCACTGGTTGTAACCTGCACAAATCCCGGCTGAACCCCCGGCCCCGTCCATCTCTGTATGTACCCTGTGCTGGCTCCATCTCTGTATGCACCCTGTGCTGGCTCCATCCAGCCTGTACCCTGTGCTGGCTCCATCCAGCCTGTACCAGCTGCCTGTACCAGCCCCGGGATCCCAGCTCACCTCCAGACACTGCGGCTGGTGGATGGGCAGCGAGTTGGCTCCGAACTGCCGTCCGCACACGTAGCAGACGACGAACGTGGGTCCGGCGGCCGGCCGACCGTACCGCGTCAGCGTCTCGGCCAGGTGCTGCTGCTGCTCCTGCTCCCGCAGCCGCTGCTGCGCCTCGTCCTCCTGCTGCTGCCGCTGCTGCGCGCGCTTCTTGTCGCGCTGCTGCTGCTTCCGCTTCGCGACCGGGTCGAGCGTCGCCTGCGGGTGGAATCGGACCGGCACAGGACGCTGGATCGAGTGCCGTTTCCTGGTGAGGCGGCGCGGCGCGGCACGCGCCGGCTCCCGGTGACCCTCCGCCGGGTGGCTGTGGAAGCGCTCTGGGTTCTCGTGCTGGCCACAGGTGACGCAGGGTGAGGGCATTCCGTCCCTGCGACGCGACGGCGAGCGGCTGTGGCTGCCCGACCGACCCGGGGAGAGGACCGCAGTGCGAGCCCGGCGCTGGATGTTGGGCACGTGCAGCTCGCGCGGCCCGACGGCGAGTCGCATGGTGCCCGGCCGCGCCGCCCGGCTGCCGGGGGACTCACTGGCCGCCCCCGACACCGGTGACGACCCGGACGAGCTCGAAGAACCGGACGAACTGGACGAGTTGGACGAGCTGGAGTCACTGGAGGAGGAGGCAGACGACGAGCCTGGCTGCCGTTCGCTGCCGGATAGTGAGGTGAGCGCGAGTAGTTCGCTGCAGCGCCGTGTGGACATGTCCAGCTGGTCGGCATGCTCGGCATCCAGCACCTTCGGTCGGCTCAGAGTGGTGGTTTTCGGCCGGGCGGCGCGTCCCATCGGTACGCTCAGCCGGCTCGGACTGCCTGGCCCGCCCGGCCCGGCGGCCAAGGCGGCTTTCAGTAGACCATTGCTAGATGGCCAGGAGGCGGTGAGGGAGGCGACCGAGGCGGCCGGCAGCGGCGTCCTCCGTTCCGGTAACGCTTTCAGCCGGACCGGGGTGGCGGCCCTGCGACTGGCCGGCAGCGCGCCGTTCGCCGCCCGCCACCGCTCCAGACACTTGGGCTCGTGCAGAGCGATGGAGCGCGAGCCGAACTGCTTGCAGCACACGTAGCATTCGGCGAAGGTGGGCGGCCGGGCCGGGGTCTGCGGCGAGCCATCCTCCAGGTCCACCAGCACCGCCTTCATCGGTGTTGACACACTCGTGGTATCGGACACTTTTGAATAGAACAACGTGTGTACAGACTCGTTGGACAGTAGTTCAGTGCGGCTTCTTAAACAGTTTACATTCAATCACTCTGAAGACATCAGATTCACCCATCTTCAAGCCCTCCAACCGAAGATCAACAACGCGTTTTCTCAGTTTTCTGGCTGAAAGTAGGATTCCGCAGCACTTCGCTGTCCCTCTAAGCACTGGGAGCCTTCTCTCGTTTTACTTCTGATGCTTCACACTGAACATCTCGGTGGGCCTCAGCTCTCTTGCTGAAGACCAGGAGCCTGCTATCCTCACTAACCCCGCAGGGCAGCAGCCTCCTGCAGAGTGGCAGGAGGCTGCAGTCTTTAGTCCTAATCCTATTGCTGGGAAACACGAACCTTTTGTCCTCTACCCTCCTGATGTAATGAGAGACTGCCGTCGTTACTGTTCCTGCTGAACAGCGGGGCCTGTTGTCCTCGGTTCCTCTGCTGATGATGGAGGAATCAGACCTCCGCAGCGCTCAGTCCTACCGCTTAGCAGAAGGAGTCTCACGTCTTCAGCCCTCCATGGCTGGCCCCAGACTATCGGCACTGTACGCCTCAGCCTTGACTCTCGGCGATGCGGCGGCGGCTGCCTCCCAGTCTCGACTGCCGGCGGCGCGGCGGAGCGGCGTCTGACTGTCGGCATGCAGGTTCGATCGATCCCATCACCTGGCTGCCACCGGCGACAACAGACCCCGGCCGGCGGGCCGGCCGGCGCACCGCCGCCGCGGACCGGCCCCCCGACGCAGTCGATACAAACCGTCCAGTTGGCCGAACTATCACTGTACCTACGTGGAACAGTGCAATGGCGGGCCGTTCCTGGAAAAGTACAGGAGTGTTTGTTTCGCGTTTGTTGCAGGTGGCAGGGCCAGACACACAGAGCCGTGTGGTCTGTAGTTTGGCCGTCACGTAGCAATAGTTTGGCTGAATGCTGACTGTGTTCCGCAGCCTTGACCGCCCCTCGACGATGACAAAAATCGGTGATCCACCGCCGAACAAGTGCAATTAATCAGATACGCGGTCGGTCCTGAGTCGCACTCGGGCGTAATTTATAATCCGCCATGGTGCGTTTGAAATGGATGGATAAACGAGGCGCGGTTCCCCACTGAACCTCACCTGGCAGTGACGGCGATGACGACTGTTTGGAGTGGCTTAGTATGAGCTCAAGTGTCAACAAGTCTAATCTTGTGGAATTATGCAAATTAGGAAATGGCGATGATGGGGAAGCCTTAATTTAAGTGCAAATAATCACGTCAAGACTAATCGAGTGAGTAAACATGTTACATTTACGCTTCCATACTTTATATAAGGCGCGAAGAACGGTAAACATTAGGAACTCCGGCTCACAGGCGAATACGAATAGCCACCAAGACAGCCACAGCCACAATGGCCGCAAACACTTAGCCAGGCCGTTTAAACAATGCGGCGTGGAATAAATAGATGCACGAGTAAAATGAGCTGAGGGTTCCTTCAAGGGAAAAACATGTTTATGCGAGTGAAGTATGATTTCTATTTTGTAACTGCTGTCGGGATTCTTGTCTTTGTTTATTTTTTAATTCATTTGAATTAACCCGCGCACTGCAGGGGGTTCGCGCCAAACACGAACTGCAGGGGGTTGATTTCCGCCCCCCGTGAGATCTCGAAAACCACGCAGCGTAGCGACAAACAAAAACGGTATTAGATAGCTCTGGACAAGTTCTATCGAAAGTATTTAGTCTTCTCTTGGATCAGATCACAACTGAGGTCACTACCGTTTTTAGGACTCTCGCTTTCCAGACAATCCCCGATATATCTCGTGAAACTATGACAGCTATGAAGAAACATGGTAAGGAAAAGTAATCGGAAATCTCTCGAATTAAATTTGCAATCGCAATAGTAAAGCTTCCTTAGATTTTAGATAAGATTTAATAGCTTTAGGCTCCAGAGGTCATCGGAAGGTCAAAAATGGTTAGTTTTTGGCAAAGAAGTTTTTCGAGAATAGCATTTCACCTAATAAAGAGAGGGAAATAATGTTCACGCCATCGTGTTTGTCTCGTTAAGGCGCTTTGATTAACATGATTGGTGACCTGTTTAGGTCAACTTATTAATTTGACCTCAGGCAAATGTCATTTGATGACCCAGGTAGGTCATGTTGCATATGGGGCGACGCGGCCCGACGAGACAAACATATTGGTGTCATCCGATCGTCTCTATCTTCATTCTATGAATATGTATTAGCAAAACAATGATGATGATCTCTGATGACCTAAGATGACCTTGCGGAGATCACTGAGCAACAATTGCACCTGAGTCATCAATCATAAGCTAAAATAACATGATGCTGAAAGAATTGGCCTGATCCAATACAAATTATTCGAAAAGAAAGCATTTGTATATTTTCCCGTTCACTTAAAATGATCGGAGGTCAGGAATTTGACCTGACCTTTGGTCACCGATAATAAAATCTGAGATACACAAATTGTAGGTATCCGTATGCAATCCTGCAAGTTTCAAATCTTTCTGAAAAAGACTGTGGCTTTGGCACAAACACAAACATTTTTGAAAGTAAGGTCACATGACATGAACTTGTGATCTGACCTGAGATGACCTGAAGTCAAAACTTTTCCAAAGTGTGGATAATTGATGCCCAAACAGGTATACGAAATTTGGCGGCGCTGCACGTCGCTGTTTTTCCGCTACTCCTGAAAAACCTGAGGAGGGGAAATCCCCCCCCCCCCTGCAGTGCGCGGGTTAAATGAACTGAAACAATTAATATATTTCACAGTTTGCATATGCAGATAAACGGGCTTATAAATCTACGAGATGCTTACATTCTAAGAAGATAGAATGGGATTCTCGGACGACCCGACCCTACCCCTACCCCCGGTTAAAAACAAACGGCTGAGGAGCGAAATATGACCCCACCACCGACGTGGCCCCTCCCTGAACAAAATCCTGGCTACGTGCCTGGTATGCACCTCTATCGCCTGCCTCCCCCCCGCCCCATGCCACACGAGGTCCAAACTAATCGGGTCGGTTCCGGTGGACCCGCGGTTCAGCCCGCTCGATGACCTCAATGTCAGTGGAGGAATGTGGCCTTGTGAATGCGCTCGATCAATGCTCAATATAAGGAACACTCAGGGGCGTATTTAGGAGGGGGTCACCACACCATGCCCCCCCTTCGGCGCCCTCATGGACCGAAGGCGCCCTCATGCACCGAAGGTGCCTTCGGTTCATGAAATGCGCCTCACATTCAGTGAAGGGCGCCGAAGGGCGGCCTATCGCTGATGTGAGGCGCGCTCCAGCTGAATATGAAGCGCGTTCACTGAATGTAAGGCGCACTCCGTACACTGAAGGCGCCCTCCGACATACCTTCAAAGCGCCCTCCAATGCTTCCAGAGGCGCCCTCCCACATAGCTCAAAAGGCGACTCAAATACACCTCTTACGCTTTCTCACATGCTTTCAAAGGTTGCCCTTTGATAAACTTCTTGAAGCCGCCCTCAAACATACCTCCAAAGGGCGCCTTCCATACAAATCGCAAGGTGCCATCCGAATACCAATTATGAAGGCGCCCCTCCTCATACTCCAAAGCGCCCCCCCCCATGCACGTTTGAAAACTCTCTTTCCAAAATTTATACACTTCTGTAGGCTCCAAAGCCCGCCCTCGATACGTCTCCGATGGCGCCCTCACGCAATACCTTCAAAGGCGTCCTCGAATACACTTTCGGTGGTGTTCTCCGATACATATACGAGAAGGCGTATGAAGGCGCCCTCCGATTCATCTCTGAAGACGCCGCCTTCCCACACACCTCCAAGGCCCACCGATGCTATTCACCTCTGAAGGCGCCTTCTCACATAATCCAAAATCACCCTCAGATACATATCTCCGAGGCTCGAGGGCGCCCTCCCTACATACCTCAAAAGGCGTCATTCGCTGAGTGTGAGGCTGGGGCGCCTCCGGTCACACAGAGGGTGTCTCTTGAGCTATTTGAGAGGGCGTCCTCAGGAGATGTATCGTAGGGTGTCCTTCGGAGATATTTGGGAGGGACAAGTACCTTCAGTGAGATATCATTGGCGACTCATCGTAGGGCGCCTCTGAAGGATATATTGGGCGGGACAGGGTACCTTCAAAATGTACATCGAAATCGGAGGGCGCCCTTGAAGGATATTTGTTAGGGACAAGTATCAAAATGAAAAAATAATTGGTGCCCTCAGAAATTTATCGGAGTCCTACCCCGCCCCCTCGCTCAGCAAAAGTTTTCCGCTGACGGCGTCCCTCATGAGTGGGTTTGGCGACCCCTTGAGGGCTTGGCCCCCCTTGGCGGATTTCTAAATACGTCACAAATGATGGAAGCACCTCGAATATGACCTCGAAATATGAACTTACTTCTGCAACTATAGAATGCAACTGCGCAGAGTGGGGCAAAATATTGGCGATTGCTCGTTCTATAATGAGTTTGAGCTTTTAAGACGTCTCACTGATCGCATGTAACAAACTTTAGTTTAACCCGCGCCCCGTTTTGGCCCTCTGAGACAACTTCGCCCTGGTGGGATAAGGGGATCAAAATAACCCCCCCACACACTAACTCGAAAACTAAGAGGACTAGAAAGATAAATAAAAAAGCCGAGAAGAACATTCAAAGTTATACCAGGCATTTGTTTAAGCTCAGGTCAATATTAAGTTCACCATAGGTCAATGGTCAAATATTCCAAGTTTAGGACTTTGCTCCAGAGGCAGAAACTACCAACTATCTCGGGAACTATGATAGCAAGGAGCTTACAGAAAAAAATGCAAAGCCCATGACAAATGCAATCGCCACGGGCGTCCTTTTTAGGTAAGATCAATACCTAGTTTATGCTCCAGAGATAACTTAAGGACACGGTGGCATTTTCTTCCAAAAGGTGCTATATTAACTTTGTATTGGTTAACTTTTTACACTATGTTAAGTCATAACTTGCATGTGCATATTTTTGCTCAAAGTAAAATTTATTTGATGAAGGTATCTAATGGTGAAAACCCAATCTCTATCGGGGCAGTGGTTGCAAATTTATTAGCTTCCAAACAGCGTCTGTACGGTCATGTCGGGCTGTGTCTGGTGGCCGGGCTGGACCGGGTCAAGTGTTAATTTGTCTAGATAAGTTAACCCGCGCCGGGCCGGGGGGTAACTTATCTAGACTTAGGGTGAAGGGGTGTTTAGACACCCTTCCTCAGGTTTTTCCTGGATATCGGGAAAACGGCGGCGCGTAGCGCCGCCAAACCTTCAGTACCTGTTCATTCTTCTTTTAAACTTGTTTTTTGACGATAGGTCATGTCAGGTCAGGTCACCAGCCTAGGTTATGCGACTCCACCTCCAAAACGTTTGCGGTTACACCAAAGCCACAGTTTTTGGCGGATCGGTTTCGTACTTACAGGATTTCATAAGAGCATGACTACCTATAGGTCGTATATATCGGATTTTTTTATATCGGTGACCTAAGGTCAGGTCAATTTCCTGACCTCCCCATTATAAGTGAACGGGAAAAATAAAGCAATGCTTCCGTTTTTCTGAAAGCATGTGCATTGGATCAGGCTGATTCTTTCAGAATCATGTTATTTTAGCTCATTCTGAATGACCTAGGTGCGATTGTTTCTCAGAGATCTTAATAAGGTCATCTGAGGTCATCAGCAATGATTTGCTAATAACTGTTGATCGAATAAAGATAGAGACAAGCAGACGACACCACTGTATTTGCATCGTCTGGCCGTGTCGCCCCATATGCAACATAACCTATCTTGGTCACCAAATGACCTTGACCTGAGGTCAAATTTTGAAGTTGACCTTACGAGGTAATCATGCATATGTTTCAAAGCGGCTTGACGAGAAAAACATGATAGTGTTAAAGTAAATTCTCTGTCGTTTTTATATAAAATGCTATTCAGGAAAATATATTTTATCAAAAACTGCATTTTTGACATTTGATGACCTATGGATTTGATGACTATTGATCTAAGCTCAAATTTGAGGACGTGGGGTCGATTGAAAATTTAAATAGCCATCAATTGCTTCTGTAATTGTTTGCTCCTAGCTATCAAAGTTTCCGAGATAATTGGGGGTATCTGGAGCTATGTCCTCAATCTTGAAAATCTGACCTTTGATGACCTCTGGTGACCATTTTATTAACCTGATAAGAATGTCACCAAATAGTTTCCAAATCCCTTTTGACGAGCTCGCGAACGGCATTTTTGTTTTATGTTAAGGTCCCATAGGAGCTGAGTTAGAAGAGGGGATGTCGAAACACCCACCCAACACACACACACCCCCGCCCCCCGGCCCGAGGGAAGGTGGGCGCGCACACGGCCCGGCGCGGGTTAAGGGACACTGCCCAGTTGCCACTTCCAAAGTTCTCAAATGTACGCTGCTTGTGTGCTTAATGTCAGTTATTGCTGCCGAACAACCGATTATGAATTTATTTCTCACAAACCCTTGCTCAATTTCATGAAATGCGTTTTTAATATTTGGGCTGATGACGTCATATGAAGGATTTTTTTTAGAAGAAAAAAACTTCACGCTGCATAAATATGCTAGTGTATGGCTAATGTTATGGCAAACAGGTAAAACAAGTCGACTGTAATCAACATTTGTAAAGAGAGACTACGGACATCGGCCTCAGGGATTGTACATGTTTATGATGTTTACTAAGGGATGTTACAGATGTTCAAAACCAAACTCGAATTTCTCTGTGATTCGACCTCAGTGTTGTTTAACTATACCATACATAATTGCAATGCCAAGCACGCAAAATGGCTATCTCAAGTCTCAACTCAAATCTAATGTTAAGGTGGCAGTGTCCCTTTAACGAGAAAACTCAAGAGCGCCTCGCGCCCGCTCGGTAATGAGGTTTCCTGGGAAACATTGAAACATTGCCACCATTCCTGGGAAACATTGCCGTTATATGATATAAGCCACAAATCAAAGTCATGCCACAACAAAACAATGATTCACTAGAATTAAACAAATGGGCACATCCGCCCACTAAATAAAACCACTTTATACCATAACTTTGAATACTACCGCAAATGAACCATTGGTAGTTCAGTGCAGGTATAACAAATAATATTATATAACATAGGGCAATGCGATTTTATAAGTCTTTGATATTGATACCAGACATCACATCTGCACGTTAGCTTAGCTTTTTGAAATCATTCACCCAAGTAGGAGTTAAGTGTGAATATTTAATCATTCACTTAAATATATTTTAGATTAAAACCAAAATATAAGCTGAACATTCATAGTTTCTGACAACTGACAAGACTCATGAACAAAGATATTCTACAGAACGACTTTCAATAGCTTGCAGTTTAGAGGCTCGAACGTTGCAAAACGTCTATCATTTCAAGATAATATGGTTGTATACACGTTCTGACAAACCTAGTTTGACATTAGCCACGCAATGCCATTTTACAGATTGGCTCTAATAGCATTTAATCTCGATGGATCAAAACAGCAAAATGTCATGCTAGCGTGGAAGCGACACACATGACTGCACTCAAATACGGCGTATGTTGGCGGCTTAACTGTCTGAAAGCGGTTATCAGTTGTAAGTCCTCCTCGTAATTTAATTGCTATGCTGCTCACCTCCAATGCTGTAGGTACTGTAGCGCACCGTATAGTGCCAATCGTGCACTGTTCAGCAGACGCGGATGCTGAAACCGGCCGCCGTTCGATTGAATAGATCATTAGATCAGTCACATGATACACCCCAGTCAGATATCTATCGTCCAATCAAACGCCGGCACTCTCTGTGGAGGTTTACCAACATTTGGTGCGGTCTGATCTGTGTCTGACAGGCCACCTTCTTCCCAGCAAATATGTGACGTCATCACAATCGTTCCACCACATTAGTGACGTCATCCGCCTGGTCCCGGGTAATCCGTGGCATGGCAGGAATCAGAGTTATGAAATAGCCTCGGGAGGAGGGGGGAGGGGGGGCTGTTGGCTTCGGGCGAGCGGCGCCGGACCAAGCTTCTTCGGTTATGTAAACAGTGATCGTTTTTCTGCGGAGACACGCGGAATGAGAGCAGAACAGGTCAGAGTCCGTCCGTTCAGAGCATTATTTACCATGGTAGGCCGTGTCACGATGCACGTATTTTCTTATTTCGTCTCTGAGAGGAAGAGTTGAATGTTCGTGATCACGTGAAATATTTATGTGTCGCGAGGTTTTAGAATGAGCACGTAGGAATAAAAACCGGGGGTTCTAAGGGGTGTTATGGCCGAGAGAAATAAGTTGTTTATTGGCTTAACTAGAGAGGACTGTTGTTAAATGGTGTTAAATATTATGAACCCGTGACAGCTGGGGGCCGTCGGGTATATCTATGCATTATGTTGAAGGTTATGTACTGAAGGTTGAGTGCAGAGAGTTTGCAGAGGATATCGAAAAGCTTGAATTATGATTCTTTCAATTTTGAACGAGTGATAGAAACAAGTCAAACAGCTCCACTTAGAAAGGAGAAAAGTTACAGCATTCATTCAGCAAGCCATGGAAAGAGAAGAAGAATGCGAGAGCGAGTAAGAGGGCAAGACGTGTAACAGCGTTGGAAGAGGCAAGACGTATAGCAGAGCTGGAAGAGGCAAGAACGTGTACAGAGTTGAAGAGGCAAGACGGAGGGACGAGATGGAGTGGGAGCGTGAAAGAGAAGAGCGAGAGCGAGAAGAACGGGAGCGGAATGAGAGCGCATGAGTTTTAGAGCCTGAAGAAACATGGAGCTGCAGGCCGTCAGTTTGGCCGAAAGCGGGGACGAGGGCCGTAGCCGCTAATGGTATCGTCTCAAAACTACCGCCATTCGTTGACGATAAAGATGACATCGATTGTTATCTTCAGCGTTTCGAACGATTCGCTAAGACTTCAAACTGGCCAACGGAGAGCTGGGCTACTCGACTGAGTGCACTTCTGTCGGGGAAGGCCCTGGATGTCTATTCTAGGATATCCGATGAAGACGCCGAAGACTACAATGTCCTCAAACAGGACTGCTGGATCAGCTACAATATGACAAGAGAATGGATTTCGCGAAAGTTCCGCCAAGTCGAAGCCTGAGACAGGTGAATGTCCGAAACAATACCTATCTAGACTGACAGGTTATCTCGCAAGATGGGTCGACATGTCAAAAACTGCACAAACTTTTGAAGGCATGCGAGATCTTATAGTTAAGGAGCAGTATATGAACAGTTGTCCCCGTGACCTAGCTGTACATCTCCGGGAGCGAGCGCCTAGCGGAACTCGCTCAGGTAGCGGATATATCCGAAAGATACCTCGCGCTCAACGACCGACCAATCGATCGCCAGAAACCACGCAGAGATGATCTGCCATTCAAACTGGACGAATGGGACGCAACAACCGGCCGTATGGCGTCGAACCTCCCTGGCGAGATCAGAGCCGTATTCGGTGCTATAGCTGCAACGGTTTAGGACACCGAGCCGTCGACTGCCGCCAGCGAGATCGTCAGACTGTAAGACGCTATACAGGTGAGATCGGCCCAAGAGGTACTACGGACGGAATAATGTAAGTACGATAGAAAATGGGTAACGCAGGGAGCAGCGGCCGAGACATTGCAGACGGTTGAAGTGGAGAATGAAGAATGTAACGGGAGCGATAGGGAGTGTAATCATAATGCACACAGGGCAGCCGCGGCTGTAACGGCACCTTCGCCTAGGCCTACTACCGTACACGGTACTCATGCAACAATCAGGATATAGACTGGATAATGTTTAGTGAGCAAGAGCTTAAATTAAGCTAATGGAGACGACTGTCCTATTGGTAAGGCGCCAGTGTGGGCCGCGGAGAACATGCGGTGGTGAAAGGTCAGGTGGTGAACACTTTAGTCGACACGCCTGGTGATACAGATGCAGCACCGTAGTCGTAAAGCGAGACTTGGTTAAGGATGATGAAATGACTGGAGAAGTTTCACTGATGCTTCTGATCGATAATACCGTGCGCCGGGTACCCGTTGCATTGATTACCGTGAACACGCCGTCTGGTGGGAAAAGTGAAAGGCCCTGTGCCTGCCAGAACGCTTTAGAATCTATAATCGGCCCAGGTTCCGGGGGCTCGTGCCCGGATGACCCTGATCCAAATTGGCAATGCAAACAGATCCAAACAATCAAGACAGGGTGTGTCACAGTCACTAGAGCCAGGCTCAGAGGGCACAAGGCAGCTGGCTAGCGACCTCAATCCGGCGAAAACACGGTGACCAGACAAAAGCTGTAGAAATTGCAGATGGAAGAAGCGACACGCTTGAGGAAGATTTTACCGACGGATGGGAAGCGCGTGAAAATAACGGAAGGTTGTGAGCTTGAACGAGCAGGGGCATACTGTATCGTGTAGTCGTTAAGTTCTGATAGATGTGAGCGTCAAAGGTCACTAGGCAGGTGTTGTCCACCCCCCTCCGTGAGCGTGTGCGAAATCGCTCACGAGTCCTAACTGGGCTGGCCATGTTTGGCACACCAGAAAACGCACAGTAGGATATATCTAGCTTTTACTGGCCGGTTTGGGCGCGGACGCACGTCGATTCTGCACTCGTGCGAAATGTGTGCCAACGGACTGTGAATAAAGGGGTCAGTCCCGGTAAGGCAGCTCTAGGAGCATGCGCTGATGACAGGGTCAGGCCGTTTCAGCGAGTGGCTATGGACCTGTCGACCGATTCTCCCTACCCACGAAGAGGGCACCAGTTAACATCTGACTCTGGTTGATTATGCAACTCGATATCCGGAAGCAGTTCCCCTGCATGCACTACCGAAGCCGTAGTTGAAGCCCTGATAGACTGTACAGTAGACTGGGCATTCCTTGAACGAAATCCTCACCGATCTAGGCAGGCAATTTGTCTCAAGCTGCATGCAAGAGGTGTCTAAGCTACTCAACATACGACAGTTGACAACCACACCGTATCATCCGATGTGCAATGGCTTAGTGGAAAAATTCAATGGCACGTTAAAGACAATGCTAAGACGCCTCTGTAGCGAGCAGCCGAGACACTGGCACCGTTACGTGAACGCGCTGTTATTCGCGTACAGGGAGGTTCCACAGGAGTCGACTGGGTTCTCACCCTTCGAGCTATTGTACGGACGGACGGTGCGTGGACCGATGAAGATATTAAAGGAGCTGTGGACGAGTGAGGCGAGATGCAGAAACAAAGACGGTACCAATATGTCTCTTGAGTTACGCGAGCGACTGGAGCAGACAATGACAACCACAAGCAAGAGCTTAGGAAGTCCAAATACGACACAAAGCATGCTTACGACAACAGGCGAGGGGTTAGAAAACTAGAGGTAGGAGATAGGTTTAATTACTCCTCCCGTATGTGGTAACAAGCTCCTCACGCAGTGGCAGGGTCCATTACGAGGGTCAAGGAAGGAGAAGACGGGTGAGTTGTGACTACCGCATCGCATACAGGGAAGGTAAAGACGTACCACATCAATATGTTAAACAGTCATGGTAGAAGCACCAAGCGAGCAGCGGCTAACAGAGCCTGTGGTGGCAACTAGATGTGGTAGCTGTGGCAGTCATTGGGAGGAGGATACAACTCCGAAGAGGCGTCGAAGATGATGAGCTGTTGATTTCATGGTCCGGAGGTGAGGAGCATCGGAAGACGTGCGCATCGGAGAAAGCTTGCACGAGAACGAAAGGTGCAGGCACGGGGGGTGGGGCCGGCTTTCGGTCGGTATTTTTTTTTTCGGATAAGCCGGATGCACTGACCTTATCGCAGCACAGGATCGAGCTGACGTCACTCAGCCGATTCGTTGGCAAGCCTATCCCTTGCCGTACAGCATGAGAGAATCGCTCCGTGGTGATATACAAAATATGCTCGATATGGGAGTGATTCGACCATCCCAGTCACCATACGCCTCACCCGTGGTGTTGGTGAGGAAAAAGGACGGTAGCAACGCGTGTGTGGTTGACTAACCGCAAATTGAACCAGGTACGGTGGTGGAGCCCCGAGCCAATGGTCCAAGACAGAGGACGTGTTCCGAGACCTCGGTAAGGATCGTACTTCACCAAGATCGACCTCAGCAAGGGATACTGGCAATTCCCTATCAGAAAAGAAGATGTGCCAAAAACAGGCTTTGTCACACCAGACGGAGAGTATGAGTTCCTGCGCATGCCTTTTGGCATGGTCAACTCAGGGGCAACATTGGTCCGTGGGGTTAGGCAGCTTCTCAAGGGGCTACTAACACTACTGCTTACATAGATGAATATATTGGGTACACACCAATACCTGGGGGAGCATATCTCGACGCTGGAAAGTCCTATCTTCAACGTATGCGGAGGCAAAATGCCGCGAGACCGTCCAAAGTGTGTCGTAGGCAGCTACGCAACGTGGAGTTTTTCGGACACCGTCATCGGGCATGGTACGTCCGCCATCGAGGACAACGTCTCACGTATCTTGGAGGCGCCAAGGCCAAAAACTAGAACAGAGTTGAGGTCATTCCTGGGACTAGCCAACTTTTACCGGAGTTACATCCCAAACTTCGCCGCAGTGGCTGTTCCACTAACAGACCTCACCCGAAAGGGTCAACCAAGAGTGCTAGCGTGGAGAGCCGCACAGGAGAAGGCCTTCATCAGCTTGAAAGAACTGTTGGCCTCAAAACCGATCCTCAAACTGCCAGAGATGGAGAAACAGTTCATCCTGCGAACTGATGCTTCTGATAAGGGAGTCGGCGCGGTTCTGCTTCAGAGTCACGGCGGCGATCTTTTCCCAGTGGCTTTTGCCAGCAAGAAGCTATCAGACCGGGAAAGAAAATACTCTACGATAGAGCGAGAGTGTCTGGCTTTGGTCTGGGGCGTGAAGAAGTTTTTGCTTTATCTGTACGGCAAACCGTTCGTCATCCAGACTGACCATCAGCCCCTGACCTTCCTGAATAAGGCGAAGCTGCTGAACGACCGCATCATGCGATGGGCCTTGTTCCTTCAGAGCCATCGTATACATATCGTCTCCATCAAGGGATCCGAAAATGTAGGAGCCGATTACATGAGTCGCGCCGTCTGAGAGGAGGCATCAGGCAGACGACAAGCTGATCCTCGGCATGTTTGGTGACGTCCTAGATTGTGTCGAGATAATGGTGGTGTTGTGACAGCGACTGTGCTGGTAAAAAATGTGATTTTTTTGTTAAAGGGGGAGTGATGTCACGATGCACGTAATTTAATATTCGGCTCTGAGAAGGAAGAGTTGAATGTCTGACTTCACGTGAAATATTTATTGTGCGCGAGGTTTTTAGAATGAGGTAAGGAATAAAACCGGGGGTTCTTAGGGGTGGAGGCGAGAGAAATAATGTTGTATTTGGGCTTAACTTAGAGAGGAGACTGTTGTTAAAATGGTGTTAAATATATGAACCGCGTGAAACAAGGTGTCAAACTAAATCGTCTCTATCTCTTTCCCTATCAAAGAGTTATTAGCAAATCATTGCTGATGACCTCAGATGACTTGTAGAAATAAATAAGCAACAAATTGCACCTTGATCATTTAGAATAAGCTAAAATAGCATGATTCTGAAGGACATTAGCCTTAATCCAATGCATATTTTCTAAAGGGAAGCATTTTGTTTTTATTTTCCCATTCACTTATAAATGGGAGGTCAGGAAAATGACCTGACCTTTTGTACCGATACGATAAATCCGAGATAAACGAATTGCAGGTACTGATATTCTTATAAAATCTCTGCAGTTTCAAAAACTTTCGAGAAAGACTGTGGCTGACACGAACGCAAACATTTTTTGAAGTGAGGTCCACTTGACATGGACTTGTGACCGACCTGAGATGACCTCAAAGTCCAAAACTTTTCCAAAAGTGTGGGTAATTGAATGCCCAAAACAGGTGTACAAAATTTGGCGGCGCTGGCGCGCCCGCCGTTTTCCCGCTACTCCTAAAAAACTGGGGGGGGGGCGGAAATCACCCCCCCTGCAGTGCTCGGGTTATAACCCGCGCACTGCAGGGGGATTGATTCCCGCCCCCTAAGGTTTTTCAGGAACGTAGCGGAAAAACAGCGGCGCGCAGCGCCGCCAAATTTCGTACACTTGTTAGGGCATCAATTACCCACACTTTGGAAATTTTTGATTTCAAGTAATCTCAGGTCAGGTCACAAGTTAATTTCAAGTGACCTTACCTTCAAAAATGTTTTTATTCATGCCAAAGCCGCAGTCTTTTTCCGAAAGATTTGAAACTTGTAGGATTTCATACGTACCTACAATTCGTTTATCTCGGATTTTTCGTATCGGTGGCCAAAGGTCAGGTCAATTTCCTGACCCCATTATAAGTGAACGGGAAAATATACAAATGCTTCCGATTAAAATAATTTGCATTGGATCAAGCCAATTCTTTCAGAATCATGTTATTTTAGCTTATGATTGATGACCCAGTTGAAATTGTAGCTCAGTGGTCTCTGCGAGGTCATCTGTATTCATCAGCACTGTTTTGCCAATACATATTGATAGAAGGAAGATGGAGAAGATCGGATGACACCAATATGTTTGTCTCGTCTGGCCGCGTCGCCCCATATGCAACATGACCTAACCACCTGGGTCATCAAATGACCTTGACCTGAAGCCAAATTAATAAGTTAACCTAAATAGGTCACCAATCATATTAATCAAAGTGCTTTGACGAGACAAACACGATGGCGTCAACATTATTTCCCTATCTTTGTTAGATGAAATGTTATTAACGAAAAACTGTTTTGCCAAAAATAGCCTTTTTGACCTTTCATGACGTATTGAGTAGGGTGACCCCTTTTGTACGCTTTTTTCGAAAGTCTGCTCCTTAAGTCTTATTTGATGTAATCGAATGCGCTGATCACGAATATGACAGTTATTTTGACAAATTCGATTTTCTTCAGGTGGCCCCGGACGAAAAAAAAAGATTTTGCGATTTTTTCAAAAAAAAATTGTAATATATAACTTAGTCGTGGGTCACCGAATGTTCGTTTAAGTCACAGCTAATAACGAGAATACTGTAGTGCATCGAATGATACCAAATGCGCCGCTCTATGTAATTATAAAGTCATACAATTATACTTTTTCTCAACCCTTTTTGCTGAATTTATACGTAAATTACGTTTTTTTTTAGGCAATAGGTGCGAAAAAAACATTGGCGAAGATAAAAGCAATTGAAACAAGGCAAGTAATGCAAGGAACTATTAACAGAACTAAAAAGAATATGCAGAAGAGTTCAATAGGCAACAATATAATGTCCCTAACCGCGAAACAAATACACTCGTTACAAAACAGCGTTGCTAATACTGACACAACTGCTGCAACATGCCTTTCAGCTGTTTAGTGAATTAAGCTCTCGATTGGCACTGCACTGCACCAGTGGCGTAGCCAAGGGGGGCCAAAAGGCCCATGCCTCCCCCTGGAGGCCTCCGCCTGGCGGGCCCCTCTGGCGACCGAGCGAGGGCCCTCTGGGACCGAAGGCTCGGCTACCATCCAAAACACCGAAGGTGTTTTGGATGGTGTCAGGCGCCCGCAAAACGCCTTACGTGGCATCACAAACCCTCTGTCGGTCTGCGGGGGCCCTCAGTCAGCCTGAAGGGGCCCCTCAATCGGCCTGAGGGGGCCCTCGGTTGGCCTGAGGGGGACCTCGGTCGGCCTGAGGGGGACCTCGGTCGGCCTGAGGGGGACCTCGGTCAGCCTGAGGGGGCCCTCGGTCGGCCTGAAGGGGGCCCTCGGTGGGCCCGTAGGAGGCTCTGGGTCGGCCTGAGGTCCTCCTCAGGCCAACCGAGGACCCCCTCAGACCGACCGAGGGCCCCTTTAGGCCGACTGATGGCCCCCACAGACCGACAGAGGTTTTGTGATGCCACGTAAGGCGTTTTGCGGGCGCCTGACACCATCCAAAACACTGGGGCCTTCGGCCCCAGTGGGCCCTCGCTCGGTCGCCAGAGGGCGCCCGCCAGGTCTCCAGGGGGAGGCATGGCCCTTTTGGCCCCCTTGGCTACGCCACTGGTGCAGTGCAGTGCCAATCGAGAGCTTAATTCACTAAACAGCTGAAAGTGCAATGGTTGCAGCGTGTGTCAAGTATTAGCAACGGCTGTTTGTAAGCGAGTGGTTTTGTTTCGGTCTAGGGACAGTTTATATGTTGCCTATTCGAGCTTTCTGCAATATTTTTGAGTCTTTTAGTTACAGTTCCTTGCATACTTGCCTTGTTTCAATTGCTTTTATCTTCGCCAATGTTTTTCCGCCACCTATTACCTTAAAAAACGGAATTAAGTATAAATTCAGCAAAAAAGGGTTGGAGAAAAAGTCGAATTGTGTGACTTTAAAATGACATAGAGCGGCGCATTTGGTACCATTCGATTCACCACAGTATGCTCGAACATTCGGTGACCCACGACTAAGTTATATAATGGCCACCTGAAGAAAAAGAATTTGTCAAAATAACTGTCATCTTCGTGATCAGCGCATTCGATAACATCAAATAAGACTTAAGCAGCAAAGACTTTTGAAAAAAGCGTACAAAAGGTGTCGCCCTAGTATGAAGGGGCGTTCCATGACAGATCGACCAAGCCATAACACCCTACATCTCAGATTTCGATTAAACTGCGTTTATGTGGTTATCTAGGACGTGGATTCATGCTATGAAATTGCCAGCACCATCCGTCAAATGGGTTTTGAGTTATAGCCTAAGGCATTATTCGATTTTGCTCAAACCTTCAATTTACAGCGGGCGATATTTCCCATATAAATTGTAGGAGTCATTCAAACCTATATATGATAAGAATCATAAGCCATATATTAGTGAATAGAATATTTTTTTGAAAATTCCAGAAAAAAATTTTGAAAATTTTTAAAGCGCGTTTTTAAAGTAAAACACGTTTTTTGTAATGTGGCCACTAAAAATCAGATGTTTTTTCTTGCCAGCATTGATTCAATATATAAGCTCGATGGTAAAAATATTGAGATAGACTTCTTCCTATAATTTTTAATTTATATTTTTAATTTGGAAATAATGGTACTGAGCAGTATTTTTTTTTTTTTTTTTTTTTTTTATAATTAGTCCGATTTTTGTAGGATGGCTTTCCGAGGTCAGGACCCGCGCTAAGCCAGAGCCCTGTTGCGTGGTCCTGAACCTCACCACCCGATCGCGCATTCCTGTTGGCCGGCAGAATTTAAGAGACGAAAGTTTTACGTGCCCGACATACCTGGACACGGTCCGCCCCGCTCGCTGACGTCACCTGCCTTGAGTGCGACCGCTGCCACGGCCCGCAGGCCAATTCCAGTCAGGAGCAAATAGCAAGCGCGAGCGACTCGAACCCAGGCTGCCACTATGAGATAGGTAGGAAAGACAACAGCGCCCTCCACTGAGCTACAGAGGCGGTACTTAATAATACTTTGGCAACGTAAAAGTGCTAGAGAGCGTAACTGAATAGGACTATATTTTCTTTCGCTGAGCTTGTATTAAATGATGCATAACATGACCCTTACAGGCTGCTCCTTGACCTCAAGGTCACAAAAAAAACATATTTTAACTTAAAATTGCGTTTTAAAATTTTCACAAATTTTGGAATTTCCAAAAAAATGTTATCGTCAACATTTTCTTAATTTAATGATGATTGTAAATGATATATAGGTTGATATGACTCATATTTAGATGAGAGATTTCACACAACTGAAAAAAAATAAAGTTTTAAGCACACCGAAAAGCTGCTAGGGCCTATAACTTTAAAACCGTTCAACAGACGGGGCAGAAAATTTTTAACAGCGTGAAGCTACAGGCCAGATAACGCCCCAAAACATATTTTCCTCAAACTATGAGAAATTGAGTGTTATGTTTGGGTCGATCTGACATTGGCTGCAACGGGTGACCTCAAGTCACGTGACCTTGAAGTCAAGGAGCAACCTGCGTGGGTCATGTTATGTATCATCAAATACACGCTTGATGAAGGCGAAATAATGCTGTTGCGTTTAGCTCTCTAACACACTTAACGTCAAAGTTAATTATCAACTACGTGCTGGTGACGCATTATTTTTTATAAATTCAAAATATAAATAAAATATTAGAGAAAAAGTCTACTCCAATATTTTTAAACTATCGATGGCATATAATTTTAAAGTTAATGCTGGCAAAGAAAAACAATCATAATTTTTAGTGGCCACATTTTGAAAAACGTGATTTTACTTAAATCGAGTTGAAAATTTTGAAATTTGAAAAATTTTTGAAAAAAATATTAATTTTACATTAATCTATGATTATGATGATTCTTAATGATATATAAAGAATTTAATGAATCCCATATTTTAGATGGGAGATATCACCAGTAAAACTAAAAGGTTTTGACAAAATCGAATAATGCCTGAGGCTATAACTCAAAAACCGTTTGATGGATGAGGCTGAAAATGTCACAGCTTAAATCTACGGCTCAGATAACCCCTAAGACTCAGTTTGTTTGAAATCTGAGATATAGGGTGTTATTTCGAGATTTGTTTGGTCGATCTGTCATGGAATGCCCCAGAAGCATAAACTATTGAACATATCTAAAATCTGAGGACAAATCGTGAGTTGCATTTTTCAAGAGCTTTCGATTATTTCTCTTACCATTTGTTCCTAGCTATGAAAGTTTCTGAGATAATCGGGGGTTTCTGGAAAATAGTCCTAAAACCGTAAAATCTGACCTTTGATGACCACTGGTGACCTCAATTGTGACCTGATCCAAGAAAAGACTGAAAACTTTCGATAAAGCTTGTCCAGAGCTATCTAATGCCGTTTTTCGGTTGTCGCTACGTTGCGTAGTTTTTGAGATCTCACGGGGGGGGGGACGTGAAAATCAACCCCTGCAGTTCGTGTTCGACGCGAACCCCCTGCAGTGCGCGGGTTAACCGCGCCCCGCTGGGGTATGCAGCCAACCGCCCCGCTGGGGGGGATTCTTGACCCCCCTCGTTATCTTCTGAACCAATACCGTAGCGAGACGCGCAATACGGCAATCGAAAGGTCTCATTGATACGCACCCAAAGCATTCGTGAAATTTTCGAAATAGGGTCACATGTTAGGTTAAGGTCAGGTAAAAGGTTATAATAAAGATATTTTAGTTTTTTGGGCCATATTTTCTACCCAAAGCCTTAGATTGTAACTATTTGAGCACAAAGTGCTCTCAAATGTATAATTAAACTCCTGGCTCCTGCATCAAGGAAAAGTGAAATTTTAAGAAAAGGTCAAGGTCAATATATCGGGTCACAAAGGGTCACTGTTGGCAAGCCGCAAGAGATCTACGAAAGTCTTGCGACGTATGTTTTATGGGTCGTTTTACACGTTTAATTTGATAGCAGAAGCCATTTTGACTATCTGACACCATGAAAGGTAAAAGTCAGGTCATATGAGGTCAAATTGTGAAATTGAAATTTTTAACAAAAATACATTTGTATTGTCCAGTTATGTCTCAGAAAAACAACTGTGATATTTATTTGTCTCTCTCTGGTCAAAAAAGGTCAAAACAAGTTATTTGAAAAAATGACGTTATGAGTTACTTACACTTGGGAAGTCATAAGTCAGTCAAAAATTCAGATATTGCGTTGAAATTTGGTTTGGGTTTTGTTTATACTTAGTTCTCTTACATAAATTCCGGTTTATGCTTTTTTTTCTTTTAGGGGTCAAAAACTCAAAATTTTGAAAATCCGAGATTACCATTTTGAAGACAATGCAATTTCCCACCTTACAATGTTTTTATTTTTATTTGCTTTTTACCTCCATTTTCTACGATTTTTCAAACATTCATCGTTTTTCCACCTAAAATGGCATGACATGACGTCATCAAAACGTCATTTTCTTCCAGTTATTGATCAATTTCATCAAACTTTTTGGAGAAGACGTCAAATTGATGTAGGATAAGGTACTGCAAGTTACACGTCGGTATCTTCCATGGTTTTTGAGTTATTGAGAAAATTCGGGAGGGGGATTATGCCCCCCAGCGGGACGCGGGTTAAGTATGAGACATCTTAGGAGCCGCCTGCCATCGTCCGTCATCTCCGTGCTGGTCAACGCTCTGGTTCTCTCGCAGGTCTGATACTGCATCACCATATATGGTAACGGTTCACGGAAGAACCTGTCTCGAATTAAAAATATTAACTATAGGGCAAAAGTGATTTTCGGCCGCCAAAAAATTGATCATGTATCGGACCTGCTTCAGAACCTGGGTTGGCTCAGCGCGGAGACTGGTCCTCAGTACCACACGTTGTGTCTGACTCACAAGGTGTGCCGTCTCGGCGATCCTGAGGAGCTGGCGCGGGTCTCGCCACTCGTGGCTGAGAAATGCGCGAGGTGCGGGAAGTGTCGGGCAAGGAAACCACCGTGCCGGGACCACCGAACTGTTTGTGCCCCGGTCGCGTAATGAGATGGGGAAGAGGCGCTTCAGCTGTCGCGGTCCCAAACTGTACAACCTCTTGCCCCCTACCTGGCTGGAGCTTCCCGTTGCCGCTGTTCGCTCGCCGCTAAGGCGACACCTGTTGGCTAGCTGCCGGCGCCCACTGACTCCCATTAAGCCGCTTCCCGGCCCCGTGTGTGATGTGTGAGTTTGTTTATTTGACCTGTATGAATGTGTGAGTGACTGTATTGCACATCCACCTGACCATTCCACCAATGTTTTATCCTCTGGCGAGAGGTGGTAAAAGCCACATGCTTGTGGATCACCTTAATAAACACCTGAATCTGAGTCGTGTTTCGCACCGTCGCCGCTAGGTGGCTAAGCCGAGCCTGCTGCGGCGGTGGCGGTGAGCCGTCCAAAACATGGGTCGGGCGTCTTGGATGTAATTCAGATTTGATTTCGTCCGGGCATGGAAATATCCACTGTAATCCTGATTTCCTTCGTGACTGAATCAGATTTTAAAACCTGATCGGATTTACTGCTGCCCTGGAAACGGGGCCAATTGATAAGAATGCGTAAGATCACAGCTCTGCTAATCGTCGCGCGTATTCTTGTCCTAGGCCAGTAAGTGTTCCAAGTGAATGTTGAGCTGTCTGATTTTCTGTGAAGACCCTTCGCAGACACCATTCAAATGGAATTGCACTTACGGTCCCAACTGTGTTCATCATTTTCTCCTACATTGTCATATAATGTTGCAGAAGTATGTACATATATTGTTAGAAACTCTTGTGCAAAGCATTCTCTCCGGACGAAAGCGCTCAGCAAACAGGCTATATTGTCAGCTTCGGCGCTGCCACACACGATCCACCACACCGACAATGACTTCCACAGCTTCAATCAATGGTGCAACAATCACACAGACGCCTGACGACGTTTCGTTGCATGGCGTGCGGCGCAAGCAATACCTGAAGTTGCACAATCAACACGGACCACCGAAGCTCCGGCGACGAGCGCGCAGTTGCGTTGGGACCGGAGGACGTGTCATTTATTCAAAGGGTCACGCGAATCACTCCAGTTCGCAATATAACGAAAACCGTATTGAATCAGCTACGCGCGTCAGCGGTAAAACTAAAATTGCACGCTTGAAATGAGCGAGAAAACAATCAGGCGGTATATATATATAGTGACGAGGACTATCATTCGAACACAACCAGGTGCTAACGAGGCAAGAATATACATCGTCATTTTAATCAAATTCACACAAAGTTCTGACAGACTCAGACGATAACTCATAAGAATATAAATTAAATACGTAAGAAAATTATATATTTCTTCAAAACTCCACCAATTTATCTCTGGTCCCTCCCATCTCGCCATAAAACCTGGCGACACCGACCAAAATAGAAAACACCGAGCAAATCAGAAGAAAGAAGCCCCAGACGGCACTGCTGCTCGCGAACATGACGATACCACACAAACGTCGCTCGCCAATCGGCATCGTTATCACCCCGTGGCGGTGCAGCACTCCGCCGCGACTGGCGGTTCGAGTTGACTGGGTTTCACAGCAGGCTAGGGTAGGCCTCCAGCTGGCCAGGCATTACACTATCCTATCCGCCAACACTCCACAGCCCACAGTCCATCCTTCAGGCTGCCACGAGACGGCCACCAACGCTCTCCTCAGAAGTCAAGTCCGCACTCCACAGAACATCATCAGGAGTCGAGTCCGGACCCCACGGGACATTCTCAGGAGTCAAGTCCGGCCTCCACTGGTCATTCTCAGGAGTCAGTCCAGAGTCCAGACTCCATAGGGGTCAAGTCCGGACTCCACAGGACATCTGCAGGTGTCAGGTCCGGCCTCCACAGGACATCCAGACGGATAAGTCCGGCCTCCACAGTAGTCAAGTCCGGACTCTACATGACATCCTCAGGAGTCAGGTCCGGCATCTAAAGGACATCCTCAGGAGTCAAGTCCGGACATCCTCAGGAGTCAAGTCCGGACATCCTCAGGAGTCAAGTCCGGACATCCTCAGGAGTCAGGTCCAGCCTCCACAGGACGTCCAGATGGGTCAAGTCCGGCCTCCACAGTAGTAGCCAAGTCCGGACTCTACATGCACATCGCTCAGGAGTCCAGGTCGGACATCCTCAGGATCAGGTCCAGCCTCCAGCAGGAACGTCCAAGATGGGTCAAGTCCGGCCTCCCACAGTAGTCAAGTCCGGACTCCACAAGTTAGTAAGTTCGGGACTCCTAACATGACATCCTCAAGGAGTCAGGTCCCCGGTCATCTAAAGGACATCGCCAGTCCGCCGCCGGCGCGGCGATCACGATATGACTGATATCTGACTAAGCAAGCTGGCGTGGTCCACTTGGTCGAAGTTGAGGCCGCTCCACGTGTCTCGTGTGACACTGCGTACCACCGCCGTGAAGAAGCTCGAGTACTTTGGGCTCTCGGCGTAGCGCTCGTACTGGTCCAGACTCTCCTGAAGCTTCAGTGTGAGCGACTCGTAGTTGCTGCGCACTACGTTCAACACCTGCTCCTCTGTCAGGCTGGTCTGGTTGTTGGCCTGCGACCAGGCCTCGATCTTGGGCGAGAAGTGGTTGCAGATGGCGCGGATGTTGACTAAGTTGTTGGTGAGGCGCATGGCCGCCTCGCGGTGCTCACCCTCGTTGGAGTAGCGCAGCGACATCGAGTACAGGTTGGAGAACACCTGGTGCATCCGGATCAGCTCGTAGTAGAGCTCGTCGTAGCTGGACGGCGTCGGCAGGAACGTGTCGCCGTACGTGATGAACAGGTTGAAGATGTTCACCACCAGGATAGCCAGCTCGAAGATGTTGTTGCGCTTCACGACGGCGTTCTCGTTGGCGACGATGAACTTGAGCAGCGACATGAGCGCCGACCAGAGCTCGCGCCAGTGGTAGCCGAGCCGCACGCGGCACCGCTTCTGGTAGCAGAGCACGCGGTGCACGATGCCGACGCACTGCAGGTACAGGTCGAGCGGGAACCGCTTCATCAGGTGCGACATGATGAACTCCACCGTCAGGTCGAGCAGCGCGGTGGCCAGCGGCTGCGGGTGCGTCGGCCGGTCGGACGCCTTCCGGTGCCGCATCGGCAGGCGGTGCAGGCGCACCACGAACACCAGGTTGGCGTCGTGCATCAGCGAGTTGCAGTACTGGTCCTCGGACACGCACGTCAGAACGATGAAGCACTGGCGCACGTTGTTGGCCGCCGCGTCCGACTTGGTGTCCTGCATGACGATCGAGCAGTACTCGAGGAAGGCCACCAGCAGGTTGACGGGCGGACTGAGCTGCTCGGAGCCGGGCGCGGCCGGTGCCGGCGGCTGCTCGCGATCCAGCGTGTTCTGCGGGGACGGCGGCTGACTGGCGTCCGTCGACGCCTGTGTCAGCGTGGCGATGAAGTTGCGGTTCAGGTGCACCGCCTCGTACAGCGCCACCAGCACGCCGTGGTTCGCCTTGATGCTCTCGGTGCGCGTGGCCAGCTCGTCGGCCACGAACATGTTGCCCATCATGCTGGTCAGGCTGGAGAGCCAGCCCTGCGACTGCGAGTCGTACGTCTGCGCGGCGTACTTCCAGTTGAACTCGGTCAGCGCCGCCGTTATCACCTGGCTGTAGCCGTTCAGCGCCAGCTCGTCGTCCAGGATCGACAGCTTCACCACGTACGGGTTGGCCGGCTCGTTCTTGCGGTAGTTGACCAGCAGCGTCAGCAGCAGCACGCACTTGTGGCCGTGCACGGAGCGGGTGGCGCTGTGCGACAGCAGCTGGATCACCGGCTCGAACAGCGTGCTGTTGATCATCAGGTACTCGAGCAGGCCGTTGCGGCTGATGTCCTCGGCGGCGGCGGCCACGGCCAGCAGCGCGTCCAGCACCAGCGAGCGCAGCGTGTCCGGGTACATGCCGGCCAGCAGGTCGGCGCAGCGGCCGCAGAGCCGGCCCATCTCCCGCTCGGCAGTGTCAAAGCCGACCAGCAGGTCCACGGCGTCCGTCTGGTGGCCGGGCCGCGGCTGCCGACACACGCCCGCCACCAGGCCGGCCAGCGTCTGCAGCGCGTGAGCGGCGCGCAGCAGGTGCTCCTCGCACAGCACGTCCACGCAGCGCGCGAACAGCTGGTTCAGGGGCACCTTCAGCGCGGTCAGCTGCTCGGCCGACAGGCGCGCCAGCTCAGTCTCCAACACGGAGACCTTGGGCCGGAGCAGGAACAACTCATCCCAAAAGTTTGGATTCCCCGCTGTCAGGTCCTCGCCCTTGAAGAAGGACTCGTAGATCTGGACAATCTTCTCCTTCATCTGCTTCTTCTGGGAGCCGGGCCGCAGCCGCGACGCCATGGTGGACAGTGCGAGGAGACGCGCTAGCTGGCTTCTCTGCTGCTACACCTGAGAACAGGCCATGCAGGGGAAGTCTCAAACTAACAAACTCATGAGGAATTTAAACTGCAGTGGATATTCTGTAGACACCAGATACCAGCTCATGGTAGACTTATGATCAACCAGCTGTTATGGCAGCTATGACCATCAGGGACATCCTTCGACCTTCTTGGTATATCAACTTATATTAAACTGCATTGGTCATTGATTACAAATATGAAAGACAACTACATCAGCATTTAGCATTTCTTTCAACACTTGACATACCATATGAAGTCACACAGCTCACACCTAGTACAGCTTAGCTGTCTTGGTGTACTCAATCTCGAGTTGATAATCCATAATTATGAGTTGTTTTAAAGACAGCTGATCTAGAGCAATGCAACCTTTTAAGCCAATGCAGTGGGGGAGTTGAGTGAAAAGGAAAACACTAATTACTCAACATAAGTAGGATCTAGGATGAAGAAGCAGTAACCAATGATGTGACTGAGCTATGATTAAACACAATGCCACATGGTAAACAATGGTTCTACCTACTACCCACCACAAACATGAAATCATGTTTTATATCCGCCTTGATTTTACATGCATCCAATTAAGCTGTTGTATTGCTTTGGAAGGAATTAAAAGATGTACCTATCTAAATGCTTTTATGTCAATCAGATTATGTATCTTAGGGGACTTAATGTTAATTGTGATAATATTGAATTTATGGCTGTACTGATAATGGCTAATGTTCTTATTAGTTATTGTTTGTTGTTGCCCATCCTGATATTATTGCATTAACAATAAAAGCACATGCTATCGATTAAAAAAACATCAGGCAAAGCATCGCTTCATGTAAAAAATTCGTGTTTTACTTATTTTGTTTCAATTTTACTTATTTTATCCATTATTTTATAACCGTGGCAGTGCCATGATCATGTTCAAAAACACACACTGACAAGTATTTCAATATGGACGCAAATAAATTGAGACTCCTCCGACTTGTATAATTTATAATTATCAGTATTTAAAGAAGATTTATAACATTAATATTCCAATCCCACGCCCTTACCGTTATTTTGCCAAGGCTTCAAGAGTCAAGAGAGCGGTATGTAAAAGAGTACGTATGTAAATAAAACATCGGAGATTGACGCTTATGGCGCAGTCAAGACAAACGAACTCAATATAAACATTCAGTATAATTTAGCAACAACCTTATGTTTTTATTTTTTGCTGTCGTATTCTATGGACTATGACCGCGGCCGCGTTTTTAGTGTGAAATATCAAATACAGTTTTTTATACTGCTAACTAATATTCATTTTCAGAATACTGTCCTATCCAAAGTTTGATTGTGAACAATGTTGCCTGATCTTCACCTGCATACTACATAGTTTAGGTGGTACTTAAATTTATGCATTTATGACATCGTTCAGTGGTGTGTCAACATGACATCCAATATCCATCAAATCATTAACATTTATTTGTTATCATACCCAATCATCTGTTCCTTCTACAACTTGTGAATTACATTTTTTCTTCTATATTTCTGATCCACATGTCTCTTTTGCTCCTTCTATTGCCAATGGCCAGGAGATATTCCTTTTTCTTATAGGGCCTTGCCTTTTTCTGGTTGCACTTCAACTTAGCATATCCATGAAATTGCAGAAACCTGTGCATTTTGGAATTCCTGGAATTGTATTTATAGATGTTGAGCTTTCTGTTCTGTAAATATATTATGAGCACAGTTATTTCCAAAGGACTTTGTATTATCCATTCACAAGGTTGAAGATTGAAGGCAGTAAGTGAATGTCAATTCATGCATGTCTTTTTGTAAGCCAACTTAAAGTCAACCTGTTTTCTGTTGCCTTAATGCCTTAATTGCATTAGTTACTTTGGAATGGAACACATAAAAATCAGCCTTCCAATTCATGAACTCAATCCACAGCACTTCTTCAGCAGTGTTTCCTCTGCAGGAAGATGGTTCCAGCTGGGGCTCGTCTGCGTCAGCTGGCGGCGGCGGCCGTGGACGCTGTCTGCCCAGACCAGCTGGTACAGCGTGCCCTGCAGCGGACCGACGACCAGCTCACCGTGGCAGGCCGCCGCTACCCGCTCTACCGCAACGTCTACCTGGTCGGCGCCGGCAAGGCAGTGCTGGCCATGGCTCGCGCCGCCGAGCCGCTGCTGCGGCCTCACATGGTGCGCGGTGTGCTGAGCGTACCGGCCGGCGGATCGCCGCCCGAGCCACCGCCTGGTGTCGAGGTCCACCAGGGGGCGGTCGACAACCTGCCGGACGCGGCGGCTGAGAGGGCGGCCGGCCAGATCGCCGAGCTGGCCGCCGGTCTGACCGAGTCGGACCTGCTGCTGGTGCTGCTCTCTGGCGGCGGGTCGGCGCTGCTGCCCGCGCCCCGGCCGCCGCTCACGCTCGCCGCCAAGGCGCGGCTGACGCGGGAACTGGCCGCGCGCGGCGCCTCCATCCAGGAACTGAACGCGGTGCGACGCGCGCTGTCGCGGCTGAAGGGAGGCGGTTTGGCGCGGCTGGCGGCGCCGGCGCGCTGCCTGGCGCTGATACTCTCTGACGTCATTGGAGACCCGCTGGAGCTGATCGCCAGCGGGCCGACGGTGGCTGGAGAGGACCCGGCGCCGGCCGCCGCCGCCGTTCTCCGACGGTACCGGCTGCTGGACGAGCCGGGCGTACAGGAGGCGCTCAGCGCTGCCGCCGCTGACTGCGGGGACGGAAAAGCAGGCGGCAGGACGGGTGGACCTGTTACGAGCCTCGTCCACAACGTGCTGGTCGGGTCTAACCGCCTGGCGCTGGAGGCGATGCGGGAGGCCGCCGCCGCTGACCACCAGGCGGCGCTGCTGTCGGCGGCGCTGAGCGGTGACTGTGGCGAGGTGGCCGCTCTCCTGGCCCGCCTCGCTGTCTGGCTGGCCGCGGGGCGAGCCTCCCCGATCCCGGAGGATCTGGCGGCGGGTCTCAGCTCGGCAAGGGTGCCGCCGGAGGGCCTCTCCAGCCTGCCGCGGCCACTGCACGGCCGGCCCCTGTGCCTGCTGCTGGGCGGCGAGACGACAGTGACTGTGACCGGCAGCGGCCGCGGCGGCAGGAACCAGCAGATGGCGCTGGCGTTCGCCGTGGCGCTGGACCGGCTCTGGACGGAGCGGTCGCCGGCGCCCGTCAGTCTGCTCTGCTTCGGTACGGACGGAGCGGACGGGCCGACGGACGCGGCCGGTGCCGTCGTCGACGGAGGCACGGCGGCCGCCGCGCGCGCCGACGGTCTCAGTCCGGAGCGGTACCTGGCCGACAACGACTCGTACGGGTTCTTCGCGCGGTTCCGCGGGGGCGCGCACCACATCCGCACGGGGCCGACCGGCACGAACGTGATGGACGTGATGGCTCTGGTGATAAGGATGGAGGAGCCGGCCAGCCACATCTGACGCTGGGGCTGCCTTGGGATCGGTGAGGGTAGTGCGGGTAGTTTAATCGAAGGGGGTAGGATCATTGATAACGCTAGCTAGCTAGCTCAGTTGCTCACAGAGCGACGTCGTGGGCTAAGTGACTTAGTGACGCAAAGCCCAATCAGTTTACAGGGTGCAAGAGTATTTACCTGCCGTTATTTGGGGCATTCCAGTATTTTGCCGTGGGTTGCATGCAATGTGATATGTGCTGGGGCTTTCTCGAATACTTTGTTGAGAATGAGAGGTATGAGAAAAGCAAGTAACTGGTTAGAGAGAAGCGGCAATGCACTGTGATTACTCATATATTCGAAGCTACGTATCGCTATAATATAATGTTTTCGAAATTTGTGTTTTGTCTACTATAGACTGGCTTGATCCCAATGTGTCTAACTAGATGCTCACTTCGGGTCGGGAAGCTGACCCAGTATACGTCGTAAAATCCCGGCATGCATAAGTCCTGTTCCAGACACAACATTGATCACAATAATCGGCATATTGTAGACCCGACAATTTGTGTATCCAATCCTGTCCAAACTAAATACTTAATGTCAACAATATTATGCTGTTGTGTGTCCGGTATGTAATATGCATGGCTGAGTAACCAGCTCTGTACGAATTGGCAGCCTTGAAGCACCTCTCGTGTCTTGCGACTGAAGACTGCCTCATTTAGCGCGTTCCTTGGTTCCCCTGGCTGCCGTCGGCACCCTGCTGGATCGGGCGAGCGAGGCGCCCCCTCCTCTCCCCACAGAACACAAACAGACGGAGCTCGCTGCAGTACGCCACGGCGCCTTTATATCCGCCGAACAAGCGGTGTTGGTTACGTGTTATTAGACGGGACACGCCTGACGCGCCATATCCCTGCTACCACACCACGAAACGAGGGGCGCGCCGCGCTCAGAGCCGCTGACCACAGGCCGAGCTGCCGCCCCGCCGCCAGGCCAGGCCCGCGGCGGCGGCACGGCCGCGCCCAATTCTACAGTAAAAGCACCGCGCCGGACTAGCGTTGCGCGCCGGCCGCCTAGAGCGGCACCGGCCGCCTAGAGCGGCACCGGCCACCCGATACAACCGAGCGTCGGCCCGGCCAAACCGGCCAACCGGAGATATAACACGACTGTGTGCGAAAACGGGGGGCGGGGGGCGGGACTGAATATCTGCGACATCCATGCTAATGACATACATCACTGCTCACATCTGAGCGCGTCACGCGCTGCTGCCGATGGCCCGCGGTGCCCCGGCTCTGCACCGCAGACAGGCCGCCTCGACTCTGTCCCACTGACACGCGGCAGTGACGCGCTGACCACCACACCGCGGCCCGGCACCGCAGACGCCGCCGCCGCGCCGCTATTGCCTCTGCGCCGGTCCGCCGGTCATGCGGCGGGGAGTGTGCGCCGGCGGCCGTCCTGGTCCGGTGCCGCCGCTCCACCGCGGCCCGCTGAATTGTGTATCTATGAGAGGTCGGCCGTTACAAGCTCTCGTCACTCTCCATCGCCTGGATGGGCTGGAACGGCTCGATGGCGTCCGAGGCTGTGCTGACGTCCACCGGCAGGAAGGAAGAGTCGCCCAGGACGCCGCCCTCGCCCACTGTCACACACAGACGATGGGTCAGATTGGGGTTCAGGAGTGGGGTCAGAGGGGTCAAGACGGGTGTCCTTCAGACAAGCAGGTCAGACAGGGGTCGACGAGACGCGCTGGTGGGTGCTACGACGGGGTCAGCTACGGGGGTCAGACCACGGGGAGTTCCATGACGGTGGGAGTCAGAGATGGGTTTAGTATGGGGGTCAGAATACGGGGGTTCAGACCGAGGGGTTCAGACAGGGTCAACAGGGGTCCCAGACGTGGGGTCAGGAGAGACGGGGGTCAACGGGCGGTCAGACGGGGTCAGACGGCGTGTGGGTTCAGACCGGGGTCAGCAACGGGGGTCAGAGCGGGACAAGAACAGGGGGTTAAGACAGAACTGGCGCGGTCGAGGTTGAACGGAGTGTGCGTACGAAGAAACGGGGTATAATGCGCGATGTGAGATGAGGGTCAAGACGGAGGGGTCACGACGGGGGATACAGAACGGGGGTACGTGAACGGGGGTCAGAGTGGAGGATCTGAGAGGCGTGTTGGTTCAGTAAGCTGCGGGCATGCACAGGGGCGTCAGACGGGGGTCAGACGGGGGTCAGACGGGGGTTCAGACGGGGGTTCAGACCGGGGTCGACGGGGTAGAAACCGGCGGGTCAGTACGGGGGTCCAGACGGGGGTCAGATGTGGTCGAGACGGGGGTTCAGACGTGGGTCAGAGACGGGGGGTCAGATTGGGGGTTCAGATCACGGGGTAGAGAGGGGGTAGAGTATGGGGGTCATGACGGTAGTGTCAGTACGGAGGGGTAGAAAATAAAGAGTCAGATGGGGGTCAAGAAAATGGGGTCAAGATGGGGATCAGATCGGGTGATGTCACAGTACCCCTGTTTTCGTGGACAGCCACGTCAGGAATGGGGAGTTAAGAAATGTGGGGTATGAACGGGGTCAGACAAGAGAGGACAGACGGAGGGGGTCAGATGGAGTCAGACTCGGGAGTCAGAAGGGGTAGGCATGAGTCAGTATGTAGGTCAGATGGGCTGGTCAGATGGGGGTCAGAATCAGGTAGTACGAATCAGGGGGTCAGATTAGATGGTCAGACGGAGGGGTCAGATTGGGGTCGATCGGGTCAGATGGGAGTCAGCTATACGGGGTCAGGGGCAGGAGAGTACAGAGCAGGAGATCATAAGTAAACTGGAGCGAGTGCAGTATTGAGGAGTCAGATGGGTGGAGTCAAGAAAGGGAGTAACAGTACGGTGAGGTCAGGAAGGAGAGGTCAGATAGGTGGGGTACAGAATCGGGGGGTACTGCACGAAACTACGCGGGTCAGACGGGGTCAGACGGGTCAGACGGGGTCATCGACGGGGATGTTCAGACGGGGTCAAGGAACGCAGTGAGAATGTTGTTAATACAGGAGAGGAGGGTCAGAAGGGGTCCAGAGGATAGAGGGTCAGCGGGGATCAAGATAAGGGGGTCAGATAAGGAGTCTACACCCGAGGGGGTCAAAACGAGCGAGAGGAGGGGTCAAGGCTATGGGGAGTCAGAAATGTGGTCAGAACTGCACAGGAGAGGGGCTGCGATCGGGTAAGTCAGATTGTTGGATTAGACAGCGAGTCAGACTGGTCAGAGTGGGGTCAGATGGGGGTCAGATGGGGGTCAGACAGGAGTCAGACGGGGGTGAAGATGGGGCTCAGAGCGGAGGATCAGAAAAGTTAAGACGAGAGGATATTGAGAATGAGGAGTGTCAGTCAAACGGAGGGGGTCAGATTTACTCGTGGTCACACAGGGTCAGACACCGGAGGGTTTAACGGGGGTCAGGACGGGGTCAGTTGGGTGTCCAGAATCACGCAGACAGTGTGCAGCGATCATTGACACTTCGCAACGAACACAGTGTCTGATAGGCCGCCTGTGGAGACAGATCCAACTCAGACGGAACTATACCAGTTCGTCTCCGACTGAGGACAAGCGCCTGACTGAAAGCGGGTGAGGCACAAAAGGGACTTGCTGCCAGTCTCTAGGCACTTCATAGGAGAGGGACCAACACCGGACATAATCCACAGGAGCGACACTTCCTGGACTATAAAACTACGCAGTTGGTTACGTTGTAATAACGCTGAATACGGGTCTCATTTATATAAAACCAACGGACATGAGTAACGCATACACAATAAAATAGGGGGCTTTAACGTTTGCTTTGCCAATCGCTACACCAACTGCTAGATGATTTGAGACATAGTGGGAAGGGAGTAAGCAAGCTTCGGTGTCCTCTGATGTGAGAGTCTTTTAAGTCTCCTAGGTCACTAACGAGAGACGAGCTGTGCTCTATTTGTGCACAGCAGCTGCCGAGCCACCTGACCTGTGTGTTTTACGTTCGCCGTCGGTCCGGGCGCCTCGTATAGCAGGCTCCGAATCCGCGACCCTACTTCAGCTGAGTTGCTTAGGCGCTGCGTTATTCGAGAGGGTGTGCCAGATATCACATCGCCTACAGGCTAGTGAGAATGTCGATGAATACCGCGCCAGGTGCACGCGTGGCCCAGCTGTTTCTCGCATGGTCCCCGGCTTCCCACACAGAGTCGCTGATGATGAGGTGGACAACAGGGCGTCACAGACGAGATTCGGATGAACGAAGACGCGTTCACTATAAGACACCTGTTGAATCCAACAAAGTGCTCGGCTTAAGACGAGATATTACACAAAGCTGAGGAGCCCAGTGGTACGATTATGCATAAGCAAGAGGTGAGCGAAATCAAATATCACGGACAGATACCTCACGAAAACTGAACTACGAATATTGACTCCTGTCAGCAAAATAGAGTGGTTCCAGCGTATCGGTGAAACAGAGTGCGGGACTAGAGAGACACCTTCCGCCACCCACCCCTCTTCGCGAGCACAACGAGACAGAGCTGACCTTCTCGGCGTCTGACACATTGACCCGTCATGTGTTTCAGCGTTTTCTCTCAATAGCCTCACATGAATACAGCTGTATATTTATAGCCGCTCTCTGATATATAGCATGATGCTAATGCTCGACAGAGAGAGCAAGGAACTGCCTTCACACAAATAGTAACTACGAGACACATGAGACATGCTACACGATCTGTCACATCGGAATCACGAAATGTCAGGGCTCTCCAAACACGTGACGCGGAAAGTTCTCACAATCACTAAACTCTCCCGATCGCGGTCCTTCTGGTTTTTTTTGGCGATATCGGTAATTCACAAAAGCGTATAACAGTGGTCGACACAAGAACCCTCAGTCACCATAACGAATGGAGTGAGCCACCCAGCGTCACGCACTTTCCGAGCAGGAAGAAGACGAGACTCTCATTGGGCACCATCTGTTTGAGCTGCAGCAGCTCATCGAGCGCCTCCTGGAGTCGATCTGAGCTGAGGAACACGGACGCCCGGTGGAACTTGCAGAGCGGGTTGGCCGGGTCCAGGGCGATGGCACGGTTCAGCGTCACCAGCGCCGCCTCCGTCTTCTGCAGGTTGTGCTGCACCTGTGACGGGCCACGGGGTGGGGTGAGGCGATGTAGATGGGGTACACGACGAGGCAGGGTTAGACCGCACCAGGTGTACACCCAGGGTTAGACCGCACCCCGTGGTACTCATCCAGGCAAATCAGAGGTGATAGTGACGAATAGGAAGGATTCGGATGGATTATGTGACGGACTCGGTCTGTCATTTTTTCTACCAAGGGCGGAGGATTTAGTACACCTGCGACACGGAGGAAACGGAGTGAAAAAGATGACGTTCCATCGGCCACTTTAGTGCGCTGTAATAGACAGACAACGCCGCGGTGTAGGAAACGAATGAGAGCTTCAAGACAAGTCGAGATGTGAGAGGCGAATCAGCCGGGAGAGACAACAGCATGTGAGCCTCCAAGCATTCGTCAGAGGAGTCGTCTAACCGAAGTCGTTGAGAGGCCACCCCATATACCAGTGAACTCTCAAACGTCGGCACCGAGACACGGTCCGGAGCAGCTGACAGCCAGCGACTGGTGCCAGTTAACTCACGTCAACAGCAGCCGACTGGTGCCGTAACTCACCAACAGCACGACCTGTGCCGGATCACTCACCACAGCAGGCGACTGGTGCCGTAACTCACCACAGCAGCGCCTGGTGCCGTACTCACCACGACCATTCACTCGCAGCGCACTGGTACCGTAACTCACCAACGCCGCCAGCGACTGGTGCCTGTGAATCATCACAGCAGCTCGATCTGGTCGCCTGTACCTGACACTCACCGAGGCGACTCGGTGTCCTTATGGTTAACTCAACCACCAAGCAGACTGCATGTGGCCCCTGTAATACTCACCAACTATGCAAGCGACTGGTCCGCCCGTAACTCACACCGCAAGCCGACCTGGTGGCCGCCACTCACCAACACTGCAGCGACTGGTGCCGTAACTCACCACAGCAGCGACTGTTGCCGAGCTCAACCAAGCAGAGACTGGTGCCCTGGCATACACTCACCACAAGAGCAGACTGGTGCGTAACTCACCAACATCAGCGAACGCTGGTGCCGGTATCTCAAACGCACAAGCAGCGACATGGTGCGTCGGTAATGATCTGTAACTCCATCACACACAAGGCAGCGGAACTGGTGCCGTACTCACCGACAAGCGCACGACTGGTGTCTGTACTCACCACAGCACAACGACTGGTGCCGCCACTCACCACAGCAGCGAACTGCGGTGACCCGTCAACTAACTACATCGAGACCGAGAGACTGTTGGTCCAGTAACCTCTCATCCATCAGCAGCGGACTGTGCCGTAACTCACCACAGCAAGCGACTGGTGCCAGTAACTCACCACAGCCATGCGACTGGTGCCGGGTAACTCACACACAAGCAGCGGACTGGTGCCGTAACCTCAACCACAGCAGCGCTGGTGCCGTAACTCACCACATCAAGCGATGTGTGCCAGTAACTCACCACAGCAGGACTGGTTCCTGTACTCACCAAGCAGCCGACTGGGTAGCCTCTGCCAACTCACCACAGCAGCGACTGGTGCCATGTAACTCACACAGCAGCGACTGGTGCCGCCACTCAACACAGCAGCGACTGGTGCCGTAAATACCACAGCAGCGACTGGTGACGTAACTCACCACATCAGCGAACTGGTGCGGCGTAAACTCACCACAGCAGCGACTGGTGCCTGTAACTCACCAACAGCAGCGACTGGTGCCGTAACTCACCACAGCAGCGACTGGTGCCGTAACTCACCACAGCAGCGACTGGTGCCGTAACCCACCACAGCAGCGACTGGTGCCGTAACTCACCACAGCAGCGACTGGTGCCGTAACTCACCACAGCAGCGACTGGTGCCGCCACTCACCACAGCAGCGACTGGTGCCGTAACTCACCACAGCAGCGACTGGTGCCGTAACTCACCACAGCAGCGACTGGTGCCGTAACTCACCACAGCAGCGACTGGTGCCGTAACTCACCACAGCAGCGACTGGTACCGCCACTCACCACAGCAGCGACTGGTGCCGTAACTCACCACGCCGACGTGACACATGAGCACCGAGCTCTGCGGGTTGATGTCGAGCGCGTTCTTGAAGTACATCTCCGCCATGGTGTAGCGCTCCTGCTTGTAGAAGATCATACCGATGCCGTACCTGGTGGCAGGGTAACAGGCGATGTGTGACATAATCTGACACGAATGACAGGCGAGGATGGGGTGGTGTGTGCCCTAGGATGGACAATTTTTGGTGTAAAGCGACACCCTACAAGACATAATATTCCACTCCTTTTCCCAATTTGAAGGGCTATTTTCCACTCTTTTTCACTTTTGATATTATTTTTTCACATCATTTATTTTAATATGAAACAAGCCAGAAAAATTTGGATCAAGTTTTGTTTTAATAGCAAAATGGGTAAAACTCTTTAAAAAAGGCTCTTTTTTCGAGGTCGAGCCTTTTTCCAACTCTTTTTGCTGATTTTCAGTCTGAATTTTCAGCTCTGCACCCTGCCTTTAAAGCAATCCTAGGACACTGCGACACTGCGTGGTAATGCAATTCCAATGTGTCGTGAGCAGTACTGCACAATGCCGTCGAAAGACTTAAGACTCTCACATCAGAACCAGGTGGATGTGTTCAACTAAGTTGCAGATTACATATGTGTCGGTCCCCATCTAGTTCCCTTCTCACCAGGCGCTGTAGTGACTCACCAGGCGCTGCAGTGATGTGGAATTTTGTCAATTTTCTGAACTTTTGGGGTAAAAAAACGCTCTCTTCATTTTGTTCTGGACCTTTGCTCTCTTTTTATCTCGTCTTACTGATATTGCAGTTTAAATATAGTTACATTTTCCTCACAAGGATTTAATATCTAATGCAAATCAGGTATTTTTTCTTTCCAAATATATATTTTTTTTCTCAAAAAATGAACACACCTATTAAGTTTCCTAACCAAATTTGACACTTCACCGGATTTTTACTTTCCGGGACCAGGGTCCAGGCCATGCAATTACAAATCCAACACTGGTGACACCTCTCGGAGACTCACCAGGCGTTGCAGTGTCTCACCAGGCGTTCTAGTGTCTCACCGTCACCAGGCCTTGCAGTGTCTCACTAGGTGCTGCACTGTCTCACCAGACGCTATCTGTCAGACTCTCACCAGGCGTTGCAGTGTCTCACTAGGTGCAGCTGTACTGTCTCATCACCAGACGCTATCTGTCGGAGACTCACCAGGCGTTGTAGTGGCGCGGGTCGATACTGACCGCCCGCCGGAAGCAGGCCAGCGCCTTCTCCAGCTCCTCTGTCATAACGTACTCGTGGCCGAGCAGAGTGTGCCCGTAGGAGAACTGAGGCGTCACCTGGCCGCACAAACGGCACAATACCACAGCTCTCAATCAAACACTGTGCACGTCAAACTTAAGCAGAGTGGCACAACAATCAGTCAGTTTCGTTCGCCCTAGTTGCGGTTATTCATGTTGCCCCCAAAAAATCACCTCAATTTCGGGTATGACCCATAAGGAAAAAGCAAAGTGTGAAACAAATGTGGCTGAAGAGTGAAGACTCACCAGTGACCGGGAGGGACTAATCCAAATACAAAGGTAAATAATCGAAGACCGGAAAACATCCGGAAACAAAATAACAATGGCGACTAACCTGTACGGCGCGCGTGAAGAACCGAATGGCAGTCTCGTGTTCTTTCTGCAGCGAGAAACAGTTGCCGGCGGCACACCACACCTCGGCCGACTGCCGGCCGTGGTCCAGCAGGTCCTGTCATCACACACAACAGTCAGACACACACACAC
>VOPJ01002285.1:0-60225 GCA_014673585.1 Semibalanus balanoides
GACTGCTCGCACCATTTTAATTTGAAAAAATATTTATATATATAATAAGCTCCTCATCAAAGCAAACAAAGCAAAAATATCAAATGTTAAACTTGTATGAGAATGTTAGTAATAACTCATTAACATATCACATTGGACGCCCAAAACATCCAGCTGGTTTCCAGATGTTCTGCAGGAAAAAATGTGATGCCTCTGAAAGAAATACTCATACATGTTACACATTTGTGACGAATTCGCTTTGGTCCCTAATCTCAAAGTTCTGCTTCCTCAATTTATCGTCAGTAAATTGAAACCTGCATCGGCAATTCAATCCAAACAGAATCTCCATTTACTGAATGCACCTTTTTAATGTACAGAATAGTCAAACAGCCAAAGAGGATTAAATTGACTATGTAGACTGTAGATTGACCCGTGGCGGCGGACTTCGGGTCCGAGTCTACGGCCGCGAAACCAGACCGAAATAACTATCGATTGACGCCATCGATTTCACCACCTCCTTGCCGACTGAAGTCGGTGGATCGCTTCAACTAGCCCGCCAATCTGTCGAGTGTCGACACGGCAGATCGATAACGTGTAGGTCAATCACGTCAGCATGGCTCCTGAAGCCATCCAACTTTGGCGCTTTTCCTATATTGCAGGGCGGGCAGTCGAGATGGTGGACCGGCACGACAATGCAGGGAAGTATGACGTCACTGGGTTGATTACATCCGAGGTCGTCCTATTTTCCAGAGCTCCCATGGGCGTAGTTGGCCTGCGATTACTTACAAAGGCTGCAGTGTGCGATATTGTTTGCCTTACATACTTGGGACAGCGATGTAGGTATTGTGACCCAGATGAAGCCGCCACCAGACTATCATTGGTCGTCAGTTTATAATTTACTGCAAGCTGATGGACAGTATCAGTCTGACGCAGCTCAAATATGAGTTATGACACAACGTTTTGTGACACTTTACCAAACTTTGACACTTGCAGCCTTGCCTTCACAAGTTTTGGCTGTCTGTCGTTTAATTGGTTACTTATTTATTTATGTATTGATCACCAGCAGGTCACTTAAACCACTAAAAGGTGAAGTCAGGGAATACGACATACCAAACACACACGGAAATATACAATACTATAATGCTAAAATCACGTCACAAACATAACACCATCAGGCAGGATTGTCTCGTACCTGAAGCTAGCAAACGTTACGTGGAACGGATCAGCAGCTTGCAATCTGTCAACATGTTCATTGAATCCCAATACAGACCGTGAGTATATCCCTCGCTTGATGGTCTCCTTGTTAGCCTCATATATTACTTGTTATGTATGCATATATCAATTACATGTCACTCCAGCGCTGCCAATTTAAGGAATTACTTCCTTTTTAATCTTTGTCACTTGACAGTCAAGCGACTTCTGAGCTAGAACTAATGTGGACACACGATTCTTATAATTATAATAACAAATAATCGTAGCTGGGGACGCCGTGTTACCACGGCAACCAAAGCAGCTGGCGCCTCGACGGATTTTTTTAGAACTCGTGCCGTTTTCCGGTCGTTCGTAGGGGTTGATTTCCCAATCTAATCTCCCCCCTCTCCCTCCCATCTCCCACCCCTCCCCTCCTCCCCCCCCCCACCCCTTCTCCCCTCTTTCCCCCCCTCCCCCCCTCCTCCTCGTCCCCCTCCTTCCCTCCCCCTCTCCCCTTCCCCTCTACCTCCCCTCTATCCCTCTCCCCTCCCCTTCTCCTCTTCTCCCCCCCTCTCCCCCTCTCCCCTCTCCTCGTTCCTCTCCCTCCCCAGCCCCCTCTCCCCCTCCCCTCTCCCTCTCCCCTCTCCCCCCCCTCTCAATTCCCCTCTACCCCCTCCTCCTCTCCCTCCCCCCCTCCCCCTCTCCCCTTACCTTCCCCCCTCACCTCCCCATTTCCCCTCCTCCTCCCGCTCTCCCCTACTCTTCCCTCCCTCTCACTCTAATGGCCGAGAGCACAATACTCGCCGAGCTGAGGAACACAGAGCCGAGCGAGCGTCTTGGCCGGCGGGCCGTCATTTTCCGAGCGAGTGATCCGTGACAGCCGGCGTGGCAGCAGCTGGGTGACAAGACGTGCTGGACAGCAAGATGAGTGTCGAGTGTCGAGTCGCCGCACATTACGAGATACGACACGCGCCGGCGACAAAGGACATCTGTGGTGTTAGCAGACGTGTAGCGTTGTGAGATATCGGCTGATGGCTGAAATTCGGGTGTCTATCGCGCAGAATGTTTATCTGGGTGGGGAAGAGCAATCTTGTCTTGGGAAGGTGAGAGTTTGGAAAGGTCAGACCTGAACGATGAACAGACAGTAAATGAATCTCGAATTAGCCAAATAGCAGGAGCATAATTACTAGAGCGACAAGCGAAAATTGCACCGTAGTTCATTAACTCCTGCGAGGTAGGCAGCTGCTCATGTTCACAAATTTTTGGCGAAAGGCCAGGGTATATTCACACCATGTTAGACCGCCATTGACTGGGGTCTTAACCGAACGCCATTGACTGGGGGTAGGTGGGTGAGGGGGGGGGGGGCTTTAAACACCCCCTGGCTATCTTCCGAACCTATGGTCACAGCTAGACGCACAAGACGGCTTTCGAAAGCTCTCAATGGACACATCTATAGCATACTCGAAAGTTGCAAGTTTTTCGTCAGCCTCTATCCGAGCTCGCATTATCTTTAGCATTACCAGTGAATGGAAAGTGTCCTCAATTTCCGTTTGACACTAACGAACTATTATAATAAAGATTAGCGCATGGCGCAGGTTTCAGTTCTGCACGCTTTCATCAACGCCATCAACGCAAACATCAGTGATGAACGCAATCGAACAACGCAATGCGATGTGATGCACGCTCTTTGCACACCGCAAACATCATCACTGATGTGGAAACACGCGTACTACACCGCCATTAGCGAGCGGGTTGTGCGCCGCCGTCCGTCGCCGCTGCGCCATTTCCGTCATCAGCAGCAGTCATTTCCGGGCTGATTTCCAGCCGATTTCGCCGCTAAAATCCTCCCTTGTAAGAGCCCAGCTGAAGCGTGCCGAGCCGGGCGAATCGAGCGAATCTCGGCCGAGTAGCAGAGCCTGGTCCCGTGTCGCAGACGGCTCGCTGGTGGGAAGACGCGTGAGTAATCACATCAGCCTTACTGTCGCCAAGACGACCTGTGATGATGCGCGTTGAGAGGGGGAGGAAGTGGCAATGGATGGCGCAGACAAAAGATAATGTCAGAGGGAAGTGGAGCAGACGGGAAGGGAGAGGATGAAAAGAGAGGTTTTGAGGGAGGAGTATGATGTGGAAACTAATCTGCCTCTGTCTCGAAGTTGAGGTAATGCCAAAGGGAAGTGGAGCAGACAGGAAAGGGAGAGGATGAGAGGAGATGTTTTGAGGGAGGAGTATGGTGTCGAAACTAGTCTGCCTCTGTCTCGAAGTTGAGGGCAAATATAATGTTATTAACCATTTACTTTTGCATTTGGTTGATATACATCAGTTATCACACACAAGTTACAAAATGAGAGCGACATATTCTCCCCTCTCTAAATGTGACATCAGAAATCTGAACTTCAGATCCACAATGTCTGATTGTATTTTCTGTAATATAACAATGACCCACAATTTCAAGGAAGTCATTGATGTGCTTATGTTATTTATGTATTTATTTGCACAAATCGTCGACGGGACACCCCAATGGAGGACGAAGTCAAAATATAAAACTACCTAGGCTCGAACGCAAGAGCTACGAGACAAGCACATGCAAAATAGTGCTTCAAGACAAACACATGTTAAAATATACCGAACACAACCTAAAAAAAATGGCATTAACAACACATCCGGTATACACAGTACTAAATAAGTCGCAACAATGCGACACTTTGGTACGAAGCTGATGGTACGTATCGGCAAAGCGACCAGCAATGCAACACGCTGGACTAAATTGACACGGTAGTTAAAGTTGTCTGGACAGTCTGGCGAACAGCCCTTCTTTGACCATGTTTACCCTGACGTACGCCACATTAATTAAACAATGTGAGGGGCAGCTGCCTGGCAGAACGACACGGTACATTGACGGAAAATGACTTCAATACAAATGACGATTATATTTCACCCTTAAAAACGTTATGAATGAACGTGAGATGATGGTGGGTCCTACGTGCCGATACAGAAACAAGTTGATAAAATGAGTCAATAGCCGTTTTCACAATGGCTTATTTTGCGCGAAATGTTTTGAAATATTTTAGTTGTAGCCGCTTTCACGATGGACTAATTTGCGAAAAACTGTTTTAACCCTCGCCCTACGGCACCATAGAGCGAGGGTTAAAACATTTATCGCAAATTTGTCCATCGTGAAGACGGCTTCTACTGAAACATTTTAAAACATTTTAAAATGTTTTAAAACATTTCGCGCAAAATAAGCCATCGTGAAAACGGCTATTAGGTCATCGTACGCCATGGATGGTGATAATCAGCGACAGTGAGCGTTCAGCCACATGAGGAACTTATGAGGATCTCTTTCCTCTACAGCCTATCAGTGTGCGTTTGAGCGGCACCGCCCCATATCACGCTACAGCATTCCATATTTGAGAGGACGTAGGTAAAATACGACTTCAGTACTGATGCCATTTGGATATATCCTGTCGGGTTTGCCCTCTGTAATGATCTAATAAGGACGCCAAGGGCTCTGTTGGTTCTTCTCACAGTATTTCTGACATGATTGCTAAATGTCAGCTTTGTGTCTAGAATTACTCCTAAATCGCGACTATATTCCACGTCTTCCAGCGTGGCGTTTCCGATCGAGTATTGCGTGACCAGTGTTTTTTTCTAAGGGTCATCCGAAAAGATTTGCACTTGAACGGGTTCAGTTTGAGCATCCAAGTGCTGGACCACTTATATAGCTGATTTAAATCTGTCTGAAGTAGGTACTTCTGCGTCGCCTTGACATGCAATTTTTATGAACAGTTTTGCATCGTCACTCGTCAGCAAACATCAGAACCTGAGAGGATATACCGTCCGGCAAGTAATTAATGTATAGATAGAACAAAATTGGAGAGATCATGGGAAGGAAAGCATCGTTAGTAGAACGACAAAAAAAATTGAGTAGACCTATAAATGATGTCGGTTTGATTGCCTGCGGAACACCCATGCAGTGGCGTTATTTCTACAGCGATGGAATATTTCTTGCGCTCATGGTTGACCAGATCACAAAGAATGCAGCGAAGTATGAAGGCCACTGAGAGGATATTAATCTGAGGCGAATGAGGGAGAGAGGTAGGAGAGGGAGAGGGAGAGGGAGAGGGAGAGGAAGATGAAAGAGGAAGAGGAAAGAGGAAGAGGAAGAGGAAGAGGAAGAGGAAGAGAGAGGAGGAGGAAGAGGAAGAGGAAAAGGAAGAGGAAGAGGAAAGAGGAAGAGGAAGAGAAGAGGAAGAGGAAGAGAGAAGAGGAAGAGGAAGAGGAAGAGGAAGAGGAAGAGGAAGAGGAAGAGGAAGAGGAAGAGGAAGAGGAAGAGGAAGAGGAAAGAGGAAGAGGAAGAGAAGAGGAACGAGGAAGAGGAAGAGGAAGAGGAAGAGAAGAGGAAGAGGTAGAGGAAGAGGAAGAGGGAAGAGGGAAGGGAGAGAGGAGAGGAGAGAAGAGAAGAGAGAGAGAGAGAGAGAGAGAGAGAGGGAGAGGGCGTGAGAGCGAGAGAGCGAGAGAGCGAGAAAGCGAGAGCGAAGGAGACGAAGAAGGAGACGAAGAAGGAGATGAAGTATCAGATAAAGTATCAGACGAAGTATCAGATGAAGAAGAGAGAGGGAGAGCGAGAGGGCGAGATAGCGAGAGAGCGAGAGAGCGAGAAGCGAGAGAGCGAGAGAGCGAGAATCGAGATAGCGAGATAGGAGAGAGCGAGAGGCGAGAGAGCGAAGAGAGCGAGATAGCGAGAGAGCGAGAGAGCGAGAGGGCGAGAGAGCGAGAAAGCGAGGGGCGAGGAGACGGAAGAGGGCCGAGAGGGCGAGAGAGCGAGAGAGCGAGAGAGCGAGAGGCGTGAGAGCGAGAGAGCGAGAGAGCGGAGAGAGCGAGAGAGCAGAAGGGGCGTTGAGAAGCGAGAGGAGCGGAGAGCGAAAGAGCGAGAGAGCGAGAGGGCCGTGAAAAGCGAGAGAGCGAGATAGCGAACGACGAGAGGCGAGAGACGAGAGAGCAGAGAGCGAGGAGACAGCGAGAGAGAGCGAGAGGGCGTGAGAGCGAGAGAGCGGAACAGAGCGAGAGAAGCGATGGGGCGTGAGAGCGAGATGAGCGAGAGACGCGATGATGAGCGAGGGAGAGAAGAGAGAGCGAGGAGAGCGAGAGAGCGAGAGAGCTGAGAGCGAAGAGAGCGAGAGAGCGAAGAGAGCGAGAGAGCGAGCAGATGAGAGCGAGAGAGCGAGAGAGCGAGAGCGAGAGGGCGAGAGGGCGAGAGGCGAGGCAGAGGGCGAGAGGGCGAGAGGCGAGAGGTGCGTTTGTTCTACCATAGTATTTCCGATATCTCGATGTGGTTATCGATGTGAGAGCGAGAGAGCCGACGAGAGCGACGAGGAGCGAGAGGGCGTTGAGAGCGAGAAGAGCGGGAGAGAGCGACGAGAGCGAGAGAGCGAGAGGGCGAGAGAGCGAGGAGAGCGAGAGAGCGAAGAGGGCGTGACGAGCGAAGAGGCGAGAGAGCGAGAGAGGCGATGAGAGCGAGAGGGCCGAGATTTAGCGAGAGAGCGAGAGGCGTAAGAGCGAGGAAGAGCGAGAGGGCGAGAGAGCGACGGAGAGCGAGAGAGCGAGAGAGCGAGAGGCGTTGAGAGCGAGGAGAGCGAGGAGAGCGAGAGAGCGAGAGAGCGAGAGAGCGAAGAGCGAGAGAGCAGGGAGAGAGCGAGAGAGCCGAAGAGGGCGTGGAAGGAGCGATAGAGCGAGATTAGCGAGAGAAAGCGAGAGAGCGAAGAGAGCGAGAGACGAGAGGGCGGGTGAGAGCGAGAGAGCGAGAGAGCGGAGAGAGCGAGAGAAGCGAGGAGGGCGAGAGGGCGAGAGAGCGAGAGAACGAGACGAGCGAGAGAGCGAGAGGCGATGTGACGCATGCCGAGAGAGCGAGAGAGCGAAACAGCGGCGTTGAGGAGCGAGAGGGACAGAGAGAGCATGTGGTGAGAGAGCGAAACAATAGATACACGAGCGAGAGCGAGAGAGCGAGAGGCGCGAGAGAGAGAGAGAGAGAGAGAGAGAGAGAAAGAGAGAGAGAGAGAGAGAGAGAGAGAGAGAGAGAGAGAGAGAGCGAGAGAGCGAGGAGAGCGAGAGAGCCGAAGAGAGCGAGAGAAGCGAGACAGAGCGAGAGAAGCGGAGAGAGCGAGAGAGCGGAGAGAGCGACGAGAGCGAGAGACAGAGAGCCGATGGAGCGAGAGGGCGTGAGAGCGAGAGAGCGAGAGAGCGTGGAGCGAGAGAAGCGAGATGGGCGAGAGGGGCGTGAGAGCGAGAGAGCGAAGAGGGCGAGAAGCGACCGAGAGCGAGAGAGCGAGAGAGCGAGAGAGCGAGAGAGAAACGAGAGAGCGAGAGGGCGTTGAGAGCGATAGAGCAGACGAGAGCGAGAGGGCGAGAGGCGAGAGGGCGTGAGAGCGAGAGAGCGAGAGGGCGAGAGAGCGAAAGGGCGAGAAGCGAGAGAGCCGAGAGAGCGAGAGGGCGTGAGAGCGAGAGAAGCGAGAAAAGAGGGGCCGGGGGGGAAGGGAAAGAGCGAGAGAGCGAGAGAAGCGAGAGGAAGCGAGAGAGCGAGAGAGCGAGAGGCGAGTGACGAGAGGGCGAGAGGCGAGAGGGCGTGAGAGCGAGAGAGCGAGAGAGCGAGGAGCAGCGAAGAGAGCGAGAGAGCGGAGAGAGCGACAGGAGGGCGTGAGAGCGAGAGAGCGAGAGAGCGAGAGAGCGAGAGAGCGACGGAGAGGCGAGAGAGCGAGAGAGCGATGAGAGCGAGGAGAGCGAGATGAGCGACGGAGTGCGAGAAGGGCGTGAGAGCGAGAGGCGTGAGAGCAGAGAGCAGAGAGCGAGAGGCGAGAGGGCGATATAGCCGAGAGAGCGAGAGGGGCGTGAGAGCGGAGAGAGCGAGGAGGCGAGAGAGCGAGAAAGCGAGAGAGCGAGAAAGACGAGGAGGGCGAAGGAGACAGATGGATAGCGAGAGAGCGACAAGGCGTGAGAGCGAGAGAGCGATGAGAGCGAGAGAGCGAGAGAGCGAGAGAGCGAGAGAGCCGAGAGAGCGAGAGGGCGAGAGAAGCGACGAGAGCGAGAGAGCGAGAGAGCGAGAGAGCGAGAGAGCAGAGCGAGAGCGAGAGAGCGAGAGAGCGAGAGAGCGAGAGACGAACAGGAGAGCGAGAGAGCGAGAAAGACGAGAGACGAGAGGCGAGAGGGCGAGAGGGCGAGAGAGCGAGAGAGCTGATTTAGAGCGAGAGAGCGAGAGAGCGAGAGAGCGAGAGAGCGAGAGAGCGAGAGAGCGAAGAGCGAGAAGGCGAGAGAGCGATTAGAGAGCGAGAGCGCTGAGATGAAGCGGCGAGAGAGAGAGAAGAGAAGAGAGAGAGAGAGAGAGAGAGAGAGAGAGAGAGAGAGAGAGCGAGAGAGCGAGAGGTGAGCGAGAGAGCGATGAGAGCGACGAGAAGCGAAGAGAGCGAGAGAGCAAGAGAGCGAGAAGCGAGAGAGCAGAGAAGAGCGAGAGAAGCAGAGAGCGATCGATGAGGAGCGAGAGAGCGAAGGAGAGACGAGAGAGCGAGGGAGAGCGAAGAGAGCGAGAGAGCGAAGAGCGAGAGAGCGAGAAGCGATGAGAAGCGAGAGAGCGAGACCGAGCGAAGAGAGCGAGAGGCGAGAGACGAGAGAGGTGAGAGAGCGAAGAGAGCAGAAGAGAGAGAGAGAGAGAGAGAGAGAGAGAGAGAGAGAGAGAGAGAGAGAGAGAGAGAAGAGAGAGAGAGGAGAGAGAGAGAGAGAGAGAGAGAAGAGAGAGAGAGAGCGGAAGAGCGAGAGGAGCGAGAGAAGCGAGAGAGCGAGAGAGCGAAGGAGACGAGAGAGCGAGGAGGCGAGAGAGCGAGAAGCGAGAGAGCGAGAGGGCGTGAGAGCGAGAAGAGCGAGAGAGCGAGAGAGCGAGGAGTGCGATGGGAGAGCGAGAGAGCGAGAGAGCAGAGAGCGAGAGGCGAAGATAGCGAGAGAGCGAGGAGGGCGTGGAGATCGAGAGAGCGACGAGGCGAGAGAGCGAGCGAGAAACGAAGGAGAGGCGAGAGAGCGAGAGAGCGAGATGGGCGTGAGAGCCGACGAGAGGCGAATGAGCGAGAGGAGCGAGAGGCGTGAGAGCGAGAGAGCGAGAAGACGAGAGAGCGAGAGAGCGAGAGAGCGAGAGAAGCGAGAGGGCGAGAGAGCGAGAGAGCGGAGAGAGCGATAGAAGAGCGAACGATGAGCGAGAGAGCGAGAGAGCGAGAGAGCGAGAGAGCGAGAGAGCGAGAGAGCGAGAGAGCGAGAGGGCGGAAGGAAAATGGAACGATACTCAGAATAAAAGGAAATGCGGGAAACCAAGAGGGCTGGTATCGAACAGCGCTCGTTCATTTTCCAAAGAATGGCTGCACCACTTCCCGAGAGGCTCGACTTTCCATTTCGACCTCTGAGTGTTTTGCTCAGCGTTCGCGATCGCTTCCAATGAAATCCGATCAGTCCATTCGCTGTACTTCGTGATCTGTAATACGGCCGGCCAGCGTTGAGTGGGTCTCGCTTCGTTTCTGATGCAGTTCACGTCGGCGGCTCGCGTGTCGTGCGCCTGCCATCAGCAGAGAATTAAAAGTCGGCTGTGTGGATCGATAAGCACTGAACTGGACTTCAGGAGGCACGGGGTGAGTGACCCATGGATTGAGGTCGACGGTGGATGTTTGAGAAGTCATTAGGTTCCGATCACCACTGGAAAGACGATGATGAGCCTGCAACTAGGCGATAAGACAAGTTACTGCCTTTATATGTTTGCCATGGCTGATACTGATAGGATTCAATAGAAAATACTTATGGCCGACACATAGCCATAAGCAACATTATGGCATATTAAGCATTTCCAGTCCCTAAAATTATTTGACAATATCATCAAACAGCTTCCGGTTGAATAAACAAAAGACGTAAGCGTTTCTCGCCGGCTGGCGGACGGGACCGAAATATGAGATGCAGACTTTTATTAGATCTAGAAGTCCTCACCAGCAGTGAAATTGGTCGGCGCTGCATAATTCAACTGACTGCCGCCCTCTGATGGGCAGACACATTACTGGAGATCAGCGAGGAGCGCCGCTGGACTAGCGATGTGGTGCGCCGCTCGCAGCTGCTCTGCGTCCTTTGTACGGCAAAATACAGCAGCTGTAGTGGCACTGCTAACCTGGATTTGGGAAATAGCTCGAGGCTTTTGCATGTTGGATATTGTCGGAGAATGCTCCAGTGCATAAATGAGCCAATTAAAAAAAAAAAACACACACAACTGTTGCACCTGCGGCGTTTGAGTTCTACAGCGTTAGGGATATTGAAACTCAGGATACAAAACTTGTTGCGTTTTTCTTAAGTTGAAATATCTGCGTTTCAGCGTCTCGACGTTTGCTAATTTAACTGAACGTTTGCTAAATTCACTGCAAGCGTACTACCGCCGACTATAATGTCCTGTCAGCCACCTTGACTGCTATTTTTTCCTCGCACCCAGCATCCGACATGGTGGCTGTGCCTCCCCTTCAATAAGCAGCCCGAAGTGGCCAGCGTCTGTCGCTGATGGCGTTATGTCATTAGATGACGTCACAGCCGTGCTGCCTGCACGGTCCGTCGATGAAGGGATGAAGGTCCGTGTCCTGGGCGGAGCAGGGGTGCATCCAGTATTTTTTTCGAAGGGGAGGCAGGGCATAGGGGCACATTTTTCGGGGAATAGGGCGCATTTTTCGGAGAACTGGGGCGCATCTTTCCGAGAACTGGGGGACATTTTTTCCGGGAAATTGGCGCGCCGTATCTTTAAACATGAGGGGCGGATCTAGGATTTTTCCGATAAGGCTGCATTTTTGCCATCATGAGCTTACAGGGGCGTCGAATGTTGATTAATAAAAGCAAAAATCCTGCAAAAAATGGAAAATTTTCCTTTGCTTACTCATTAGTAGTTTGCATTTGCTAAAATTTTATATGTATTTTAACAAATTATAATACAATATTTTAAAAGCATTCTCAAATATAAGTTTGCCGGTGTATTGGTGTAAAGTATCATGAAAATGTAAGTTTTGTCACAGGGATATCGTCCCTGGGCGAAAGGGTGCCATCACTGGCAGGAGGAGTGCCATCACTGGTCAGATAAGCACCGTCACTAGCCGAAGAGGGCGCCTTCACTAGCCAGAGAGGCGCCGTCACTGGTCAGAGGGACGCCGTCATTAGCCGAAGGGGCGCCTTTACTGGCCGAAGGGGCGCCGTCACTGGCCAGAGGGGCGCCGTCATTAACCGGGACGCCGCCACTGACCGAAGGGGCACCGCCACGGTCTGACCATAGGGCGACATATGGCTTGGGGGCGATACATGGCCATGATGTAAGGGCGGCATCTGACCGTGCAGCAAACGTCAGATATTGAACCCCGTAAGCAGACCTATTTCGGCGCGGAAAATGGTCTGCCTACGAGACTCTTGCGCCCCTTCGGCGCGGCGGACACAGGGGGGGGGGGGCGCCCCCAGCGCGGCGGACACAGAGAGGGCGGCCGCCCCCGCCGCCCCTCCCTGTATCCACCCCTGGGGCGGAGGCTATGCGTGTCCTGGACGGAGGCTATCCTTCCGCGCCCCCGGGAGGATTGGTGATCGTTTGTCGATCTGCTGGTCAGCTATCGTCTCTTGCGGCAGATATACTCTCCTTTCCTCCGCTTCCTCCACTTCCCTGTCCTCATTTCCTCCTCACCCTCGGTCACTTCACGTCATCCATCTCTTGTCTTCATCTAATCTCCTCCTCCTCTATTATTCTTCTTCTCCTCCCTCTTCCGGCTTCCCTCCCCGGACTTCCCTCTTTTTCTCCCTCATCCACTCTACACTTATTATCTTCTCCGCTCCGCCTTCTTTCTCCACCCTTCCTTACCTCCCTCTGCCTCTCCTCCCCTCTCCTCTCCTCCTCCTCTCCTCTCCTCCTCTACTTCTATCCTCCCCTCTCTTCCCTTTCTCCCCCATTTCCTCCCCTCCTGGTCCTCTTAGCCACCGTGTTACGTTCCACAAAGCCTCTTTCCAGGTGAATTAAATTCCGGCAAGTCAATATTGTGAGTGCGACAGTGATAAAGCAGAGAGTGGTCTAGAACCCGCTCCTAGCATATTATGAAATATAAAGCCACCTGTCAAAGCATCCAGCGGGTAGCTAGGCGGTGTAAAGGAAGGCCGCAGTGTTTTTGGGGCATCAAAATATGTTAGACCCCACAGAAGTTCACCTTACAATATTACGGTGATTACATTACTGTGTTACATTGCACAAATAACAGGAAATATGGGATTAAATCAGAGAGGTACATAACAAGGGGAGGGGGGGGGGCATAATCATCTGCCCCCTCCCCAGCGGGGCGCGTTCGGCTGAAGTCCCGAGCGGGCCGCTGATTACAATTCAGCCCAGCCGGATCGTTGACAGCCACTATCCCTCTGTTCATATGTGTGACGAGACGTGTGCGCTGCTATGGGCGGCTGACTGACTTACGGCTGACTGTGACTGGCGATGTGTGACATCTGCTGTCCTCGACCGTCACCTGTCACCTGTCCTCGACCGTCACTCGACCGTCACCTGTCACCTGTCCTGTGTTTCAGAGAGCGTCAACAGCTCGTCACAAGGTTACGACAAACTGACGACCTGCGATGACCGGCACATCGGCCTGACAGAGCTGGGCACGGCGGCCGCCCAGACGCCGCCCCCGCCCCCGCCCCGGACGGCGGCGGCGGCGGCACACCTCACGGCAGAGGACGTCACAACGCCGGACTCTGAGGACTTCAGTCTGACAGATGATGGTGAGATGATGGAGGGTGATGGAGAGAGGTGAGGTGAGGTGAGGTGAGGTGAGGTGAGGTGAGGTGAGGTGAGGTGAGGAGAGGTGAGGAGAAGGTGAGGTGAGGTTGAGGTGGTGAGGTGAGGTAGGTGAGGTTGAGGTGAGGTGAGGTGAGTGTGAGTGAGGTGAGGTGAGGTTGAGTAGGTAGGTGAGGTGAGTGAGGTGAGGAGAGGTGAGGAACGGTGAGGAGAGGTGAGGTGAGGTGAGTGAGGTGAGGGTGAGGTGAGGTGAGGTGAGGTGCAGTGAGGTGGGTGAGGTGAGGTGTGTGAGTGAGTGAGTTGAGGTGAGTTGAGGTGGCAGGCGATGGCGAGGCGAGGCGAGGCGAGGCGAGGCGAGCGAGGCGGAGGCGAGGCGAGGGCGAGTGCGAGCGAGGCGGGCGAAGGCGAGGCGAGGGCGAGGCGAGGCGAGGCGAGGCGAGGCGAGGCACACTCACTCAGAGGGGGAGGAGAGGTTGAGGTGAGGTGAGGTGAGGTGAGGTTGAGGTGAGGAAGAGGTGAGGAGAGGTGAGGTTGAGGTGAGGTGAGGTGAGGTGAGGTGAGGTGAGTGAGTGAGGTGACGTGAGGTGAGGTGGAGGTGAGGTGAGTGTGAGGTGAGGTAGGTGAGGTGAGTGAGGTGAGTGTGGTGAGGTGTTGTGAGGTGAGGTGAGTGAGTGAGGTGAGTGTGAGGTGAGGTGAGGTTGAGGTGATCTAGGTGGGGTGAGTGAGTGAGGTGAGGATAGGGGGGGAGGGATGAGTGAGGTGAGGTGAGGTGAGGTGAGGTGAGGTGAGATAAGAAGGGGTAAGGTTCACCAAGCGTGCTAGGTAAATGTAAACATGTAAAACCTGTAGCAGTCATGATGATGCGTAATTATGAGCCAATGTTATATTCCATTATGAAAATAAAGGTAACTCTAACTACTTACTTATTTTTCCCGCCAGATTAAGCAACTATTTAACATTTGAAATATATATCTGCAAACATTTCGTCAATCTCTAAAACAGTTGAATCTTAGTGTGGTAGGACGGTAAGTAGAGACACTGCACCAGTGTACCTCGTGTCGCTAACTAAGAGCAAAGCCGCTGTTTCCTATCGATCTGTTCCTTACCGAATGAGGCATGATCCCCAATGATCTAGGGCAGTGAAGCCAGTGATTCTCAAATAGGAGTTGATAGCCTCAGTTTGGGTAATGTAGCCTTCGGTGCGGGGGCAATGGTGCTTGAACAGCTAACTTAGCTGATTCATTTGGTGGTGGCGCACAAAGCATAATGTTCACACATCTATATCATGCTCTGTTTCACTCCCACCACATTATCGCAAAGGGCATCACAATCAATTCCTGTTCAATGATGTTCAGCTTTGTGTTGCGGTGTACGCTTTGTAATACGCTGGGGACGGGAGCCACTGCTTTAGGCTGAGAGAAACAGCACATATGTCTACTTAAATTCCTGTCCCTAGATGGCACTAGTAGTAAGCGCCTGAAAGTTATGCTGTACCGCATAGCCTGAAGTTGAGATCTGCAATCTATGCAGAGGAAGAGAGGGTAACGAGTCATTGTGGTCTTCTAAAGGGGTAAGAATTCATTCCTGTCATCAAAAGGGACAATCTGTACCCTTCACACTGAGAACCACTTGTTTAATGTAATTTTTAAAAGCGACACACGTCACACTCCAATTTAGGGAATTTCCAATGACTGCCAGACGTCAATTACGAAACCAAATGTTACGATGAACGGAAACGAAAACAACAAAAATGTTGCAGTCAAGGCATTGCCAACGACGTTTTTTTATCACACTTCACTATTATTACATTTTTGAGTTAGCAAATAGCCGTTTTCACGATGGATTATTTTGCGCGAAATGTTTTAAAATATTTTAAAATGTTTTAAAATGTCTTAGTAGTAGCCACTTTCACGATGGACTAATTTACGAAAACAAATGTTTTAACCCTCGCCCTACGGGACCGAGGGCGAGGGCTAAAACATTTCTCGCAAATTAGTCCATCGTGGAGACGGCTACTACTACAATATTTTAAAACATTTTAAAGTGTTTTAAAACATTTCGCGCAAAACAAGCCATCGTGAAAACGGCTAATATAGTGATTATCAGGAAAAGAAGTGTATCTCACACTCAGAGTAACTCTCCAGTCCCCGCTCGGATACAGTTGTGAGAGCACAAAGGACCAATCACTTCCAACCACGCTATACTGTTCAATCAAACACGAGCGATGACAAAGGAACAATAGCACCCTCACAATGACTGTTGGCGCAAACAAAATACGCCACCATATGCCAGAGGAATCAATATCGCCCGAACAAACAACAAGCATGCTCGCCGGCTGGGTGGCAACAGCGTAGCTGAGTATGGTTGATAATACACATGATCAACTCGAGCACGTTTGATAATACACATGATCAACTCAAGTACGGCTAATAATACACACGATGAACTCGAGTATGGTTAATACCAGTAGCTTACAACAGTTTATGTAATGCTACAGCTGCTACCTGAATAAGATACGAACATTGCTTGTGACGTGGCCTGACATGACATGACCTGGCATGACAATAAATCACCTGGCACCTGGCAGGACCATAAATCACCTGGCAGGACCAGAAATAACCTGACAGGACCTGACACGACATAACATGACCGGAACTCGCATGACATAACACGAGGCTGACACGACATAACAATGACCAGAACTCGCCATGACAAACACGAGCTGACCCGACATAACCATGACCGGGAACTCGCATTGACATACACACGAGCTTGACACGACAATAACCTATGACGGAACTCCATGACATAACACGAGCTTGACACGACATAACCATGACCGGAACTCGCTATGACATAACACGAGCTGACCACGACATAACATGACCGCGAACTCGCATGACAATAACACGAGCTGACACGACATAACAATGAACCGGAACTCGCCATGACATAACACGAGCTTGACACGACATAACATGACCTGGAGACTCGCAATGACATAAAACACGAGCTAGACACGACATAACGATGCACCGGGAAACTCGCATGACATAACACCGAGCTGACACGAATAAACATGCACCGGAACACTCGCATGACATAACACGAGCTGACACGACATAACATGACCGGAACTCGCGGATGACATAAACACAGCTGACACGACCATAACATGACCGGAACTCGCATGCACATTAACACGAGCGACACGCAGCAATAACATGACCGGAACTCGCATGACATAACACGAGCTGACATGACATGATATGACCTGGCTTGACTTGACTGGACCTTGCATGACATGACCTGACGTTGCCTGACCTGGTCTGTCCTAATCTGACCTGACCTGACCTGACCTCAATCAGTCAATCAATAAATCATTCAATCAAATTATATTAGCAAACAAATAAACATAATGGACAAAACATTGGCGATTGGTGCAAATGCATATATGCATAAATCACGACCTGACCTGACCTGACCTGACCTGACCTGACCTGACCTGACCTGACCTGACCTGACCTGACCTGACCTCTATGTGTTGGTTTGCAGAGGACGATCGGACCTGTATCGTCTGTGACCTGACCTGACCTGACCTGACCTGACCTGACCTACATGTGTTGGTTTTCAGAGGACGATCGGACCTGTATCGTCTGTGACCTGACCTTCGTCACACGGAAACACCTGCGTTACCACCAGAAGAAGAAGCGACACTACGGGTAAGCCTGTAGCTTTCGCTTAAACATCAACAATGCGACACTACGAGTGTCGAGTGTGCCTTGTCTTGTGTCTCGGGGCCATGTGTTAAATATTCGCACACGCACACGCACACGCACACGCACACGCACACGCACACGCACACGCACACGCACACATCCACACGACACAAGCAGGACATCGGATAAGTGGCTTGGTTCTACCTTTCCATCTATCTGTGTATGTAAACGTGGGTGTAATGTCTGGTGTGAAAGAGCTTTTACATACCATGAAGGTGCAGGTTAATGCATTTTTGTAATTGTTTTACGTCAACAATCCGAGAAAGGATCATTCGTCAACGTGCAGAAACATATTTGTCATACAACTGAGAGACCGTTTCCCATTTAGCACGTGCTTCACAGATTTTATCAATAAATGCATGTGTTTATAGATCGTAATGCTGAAGCCGATGAGAAAACCACCGAAAGTGTTATTGGACTCCGTAAATAATCCAATAACACTTTGTTATTGGATCGTGCCGTATTCGGACAGTCGCATGATAAAATATTTAATGGACTCGCTCCCAAAATATTTCTTATGAACTCGTCTTTAGGCCTGTCAATAACAAATTCTTTTCAGGCGCTCGCTCTATTAAAATTATTAGTAGTTGTAGCAGCGTTCTGAAAGGATGGTCCTAATTGAGATTGGCGGACTGAACAACTAGTCCAGAACTCTGTCTTCCTCTAAGATACTGGAGGTCAAATGATGTCATAATCCAGAAATGTGACTGCGTTTCGGTGGGAGTCTATTAATGTATCAAAATAATCAGTTCAGAAATTTATCTTACATGACGACGGGTTAGTCATCTGGACGGCTATGGATAGGCAATGAGCATAAGGAGCACTTCTCATCCAGGATTACTTCGTCTTAATATCAAGTGGTTTATTTAATAAATTCCTCTGTTTTCACATTGATGGATCGCTGCTCAATAGAAACTGCTTCTTTGATGAATAATACGTGTTATATTTGAGTTTTTCTGTCTGTAAACCTAAATAGGTAATAACTGCTTGTAAAATAAAACAGTATTGAAGACAGTCTTTCCTATTAATGACAGTAAGCAATACATTTGCAGGAATTTTGGAATGTCACCACAAGATACCTGAGAAGAAACCCTTGATGAGACATATTTCTCCATCTCATTGCATATTTATTGATTCTGATGATTAACCCGCGCAGGAGAACTACGTGTACACTTACCAGTAAAGCGCCGTAGTTGGCGATAAACGAGCGAGCGCGAAGGAAATGTATGATGAATTTCAACCCAATCCGGCAAATAGTTTCTGAGATACAAAAAGGGTGCGCATGTGCGAACGTGCAGAGACACCCACCTCTGACTTGTGGAAAGCTGAGAGGTCACTAACCACACACCAAATTCGAACACAATCAGCTCAGCCGTTCCTGAGATATAGAATAGGGGTGTGCACGTGCGCACGTGCAGAGGCAAAACACATTTACAACACCCCTCACGCGACACGCGCCACGCGCAGCAGTAGTCACCCACAAGAGTCGGCAATGATAAAAAACAGGATTGATTGGATGGGGCTACTCACTACTCAGCAATGAAGCCCGTTTGTCAATCGGACATGTGGTTGCAAAGATATAGGCTTCTCAAAAGCGCCGCCACGGGTTGGGTTGGGTTTGGTCGGGTTGGGTTGGGCCGCTCAAAATCAGATTCTTCTCATACACCACGTAAAGACGAGCGAGCGCTTCGCACTCGCTCGTAATTAGTTTTATGCGTCATGCCCTACGACTAAGTGACCTTTTATGCTTCCTGTAATTTGAAAGGCTTATAGCTCTGATATTTTACTTTTAAATACTTCACCTCTTGAACATTAACATTGTTTATTTTCCATTTTTAATTTTATTATTATTATATCTTACTTTGAAATACGAGTACATCACCTCTTGAACATTAATATCGCTTATTTTCCATTTTTATTTTAATCCTGAAACCAGATTGAACCTCTTGCACCAAAATTAACCGCCTGGTATGTATGTAAGTAGACAAGGCCTCAGGTGTGATATTTCAGTAGGTGTGACACCAGCTTACAGAGTCTCTATCGATCTGCTTTATTCCGGGACCCTCAGCAGCGTCGTGGCGTGTGAATACAACACGTCAATATAGCCGTGATCGCGTGCCCTGCACTATACAGTATACAGTATACACCGACAAAGTGCGCCGCTATAAAAACGCCTCGGGCGGCCAGCCGCCACTCAGCTCCTTAGCGGCATGGTATGTCTCCGGACCAGGAGCGGCGGCCGGCCGCCACTCAGCTCCTTAAAGCGACATGGTATGGTCTCCGGCCAGAGCGGCGGCCGGCCGCCACAAAAAGCTCTTAGCGGCATGGTATGTCTCCGGACCAGGAGCGGCGGCCGGCCGCCACTCAGCTCCTTAGCGACATGGTATGTCTCCGGACCAGGAGCGTGTTTTGCTGGTCGGCTCGTGGTGAAGGGTCTCTTAGCAGCCTGCTATAGAAGGTTTTCTGTTGTGGGACAACAAAGCTGGCTTTTGAGACGACTTACTTTGGTCATAGTAGTTTTTTTGCAATACGGGGTATCTAAAGATACAATCATGTGGCATTGCGCCTAATCTCTTTCTCTCCAGCTCTCGCTCTCGCTCTCGCTCTCGCTCTCGCTCTCGCTCTCGCTCTCGCTCTCGCTCTCGCTCTCGCTCTCGGCTCTCGTCAAATCTCGCTCTTCGAGCCTCTCAGGCTCTCGCTCTCGCTCTCGTCTTCGCTCTCGCTCTCGTCTCGGCTCTCGCTCCTCGGCTCTCGCTCTCGCTTCGTCGCTCTGCTCTCTGCTCTCGCTCTCGCTCTCAAGCTCTCCGTCTCGCTCTCGCTCCTCAGCTCTCGCTCTCGTCTCGCTCTCGCTCTCGCTCCTCGCTTCCTGGGCTCTCCGCTCTCGCTCATCGCTCTCCGCTCTCGCTCTGTCGTCGCCTCGCTCTCGCTCTCGTGCTCCGCTCTCCGCTCTCGCGTCATCTGCTCTCGCTCTCGCTCTTCAGCTGCTCCGCTGGTCTCGCTCCTCGGCTCCCTCGCTCTCGCTCTCGCTGTCGGCTCATCAGCTTCCGCTCTCTCTTCTCTCTCTCTCTGTCCTCTCTCTCATCTCCTCTCTCGTCTCTCTCGTCATTCTGCTCTCTCGCTCTCGTGCTCTCTCTTCTCTTTTCTGTCTTCTCTCCTCTCTCTCATCTCTCTCTCTCTCTCTCTCTCTCTCTCTCTCTCTCTCTCTCTCTCTCTCTCTCTCTCTCTCTCTCTATTTCATTTCCTCTCTCTCGCTCGGAGATTAACATCCCACGGTGACCTTTGCTTTACGTTTACACATGGTTTCATTCCCTGTAGGCTCGTTGATTAAAAATGCATGACTACCTACGAGGGGCGGCTGATAAATTTCGCGGCCTGACCATGAAAGAGACAAGCTAGAATCCCAGGAAGCATCTATTCTCTCGCCGTAGACTCCTTTGATGGGGTAACACACTCATTCCAGTGGTCCTGATACGTCAGATATAGATTTATGAGATATCATTCTAATATACAAACAAAGTGGTGTCAACTCATCCCATTTGTGATACTGTACAGGTTTGTGATACTGTACAGGTTTACTGTACAATGTTCGTGAACACTGTACAGGTTTGGGAGCACAAAGGAGTCGATTTGAGCTGGTTCAGGGGAGTATGGCGGGTGCGGGATGAGTTGGAGCCCGCAGTCCTCTCAGTGACATTCGTGGCTACCGTGATGATGTGGGGCCGACCACTGTCCTGCAGTGGAACGTTACGCTTGTTGTGAGCACCTCTCGCCGCTTTCTCTGGATCTTGTCTTTCATTCACTTCAGTAAATCATCATAACAGGTTCCCAGTCCCAACTCCCAAGTAAAAGACAGACGATTGTGTTTGTGGCCCTGGCAGATTAAAACTTCACGGACTTCACCGCCTTCGGAGGTCGAAAATCTTTATGTTTTCATATTTGGGGTTGTTCTTTCGTCTCTTGTTGAAGTTGATGGACCCCGGCCATTTTTATCCATATTTACAATTCTGTTAAGAAATTCATTGGAAACTGCTTAAAAATCCAATCCTCTTGAAGCGTCATGACAAACCTTGTTTGGATAAGTTCCAGGAGGCTTGGGAACCCATCGAGCTGAGCCCTTCAACATAGCGATACCATCATGATATAAACCCGTTCCTTGGAGATCCTGAGTACCGTATAGCAATTCAACGCTTAGCAAATCGTCGATCTGCCACAACCATGTCATGGACTTATCCCATGAAGTGAATGGTGACGGGACAGGCCTTTCAGGTCACGTGCCATCTTCAAGGCTCACTCCTCCGTGATCAGAAGCTGGTGTCAACTTCTCTTCTTTGGCATATGACGGGGCTTTATTCCCTAATGTATGTATGCATGATTGTACAATGTACATACATGCATACCAAGGTAATCTAAGTAATGCATACCATGTCTTCATGGATCTGCTTGAGCATCATCCCTGCAATATTACGGAAATTTCCTTGTGCGTGCTTGTGTGAGTGTGTGTGTGTGTGTGTGTGTGTGTGTGTGTGTGTGTATGTGCGTGTGGTGTGTGTGTGTGTGTGTGTGTGTGTGTGTGTGTGTGTGTGCATGTGTGAAAATTAAATAAACATTTAAAATGAAGAAAACAAAAATCCAGCACGCTGTCCGATCTTACCTATTTCCTTAAAGACCGCCAAGGTTTCCAAACTTAAATAGCAGTAGCACAAATTCAAATACAGTGAATCTAGGACGTGTGCGCCTAAAACTTATCACACATTAAGATTGTGTGAAAACAAGCCATCTGTCTCGCTCCTTTATATATCGGTCCGCGAACTTATCAACAGCCCCTCGATATATCGGCGTGGAGCCATGCCAACGGGTTTTCCGCACAAAATCGTGATACTATTTCGGAATTTAATCAAAGTATTCGTCTGCATTTGTTCTGGGAAAGCTGCTTGCCTCTGCATATAAATTTTTATTAGAGTCGTCGGCCATTACCTTATTACAGGAAAATCATGCCAAGAGACGTTCATTTTATGTTTCGGTGCAACGTTTGACAAGGAGCTATATCTATTTCGCTCTTAAATTTCATATTTTTTTACCTCAAGATATTTCCATTATCAAAAGGTCTCAAAAGATGCACGGAACCTGTAAATGTCCGTCTCTCTTAGCATGCCATCATGAAGGCTATTTTATATATGTATATTTTGTATATAAACCACCGGCGGGAGCCGGTTAGCGCAAAAAACGCCTCTCTTCAACACTGGCGGATCCAGAGGGGGGCTGCAGGGGGCGCAGCCTCTCCCAGGCGCCCGAGTCGCGGGGTCGAACCGTGCATTGGCCTCCCCAAGCCGGGAAGGTTTGGGGGGAGGCCAAAGCCCCGCGACCCGGGCGCCTGGGGGAGGCCGCGCCCCCTGCAACCCCCCTCTGGATCCGCCCCAGCTCTTCAACTATGATCAAGGAGCAGACCAGTTCAGCACCGTGGCGGGGTATTACTTTTTGCGGAATCCCAGGTCTATTTTCGATGAATGACGCCTTCCTCGAGCTGAGAAGAGTGGCTGCATCAGTACTGCTTCACTGCCGAGAGTTTGACATAACATGGTGAAATGAGAGCTCGACTGAAGGTGACTTCATGGCATATGACTATCATGGCATATGCAAACCAACGTCACTTTATCCGCCGCACTGGTCAGCAGACCCAGTCACGCTATCAGGGTGGCTGATCGAAGAGGCATACAAGGCTGCAGTGGGCCGAAGAGGCAGTACAAGGCTGCAGTGGGCCGAAGAGGCAGTACAAGGCTGCTCAGCGCTCAGATCGAGGCAAATCAGAAAAATATGAGGTTGGCTCCGAGCAGAGCTTGTCACGTATTGGCCTCCTCAGCACTATTCAGATGCATCTCGACCGATGACCCGTTTCATTCACCAGTGATGGACCTGTGCTGGGATGCGCTACATACTACATAGCCTGATGTTTTCTTCCTCGGGTGGTCGGTGTTTGAGAAGTCATGTTCTCTTTTATCTTCCGGTTGAGATGGTCAGTTTGTGAGGACATGTTCTGTTTTCTCAGGTACTTAGCGTATAAGGACACGTTCCGTACCCTGATCCGTTTCCTTCTCACGTGTTCGGTGTGTGGGGACATGTTCTAGATCTGTTCTGTTCTCCTTCTCAGGTGTTCAGTGTGTGGGAGACATGTTCCTCAGATCTGTTCTGTTCTCCTCTCAGGTGTTTCGGGTGTGTTGAGAAGTTCCAGATCTGTTTGTTCTTCCTTCTCAGGTGTTTCGGTGTGTGGAGACATGTTTCCTCAGATTGTTCTTGTTCTCTTCTCAGTGTTCGGTGTGTGAAACATGTTCCTCATGATCTGTTCTGATTCATCCTGTTCTCAGGTGTTCAGTGTTGTGGAACATGCTCTCAGATCTGTTCGTCTCCTCCTCAGTGGTTCGGGGGTGTTGAGACAAGTTCCTCAAGATTGTTCTATTCTCCTCAAGTGTTTTCCGTGTGTGGACATGTTCTCAGATCTGTTCTGTTCGCACGTTCCTCAGTGTTCAGTGTGGGCGACATGTTTCATATCTGTTCTGTTCTCTTCCTCAGGTGTCCAGTGTGTGGAAGACATGTTCCTCAAATCTGTTCTGTTTCTCTTCCTCAGGTATGTTCTAGGGTGTCGTGGAGCCATGTTTCTCAGATGTGTTCTTGTTCTTTCCTCGTGTTTCGTGTGGTGGAGACTGTTTCAGATATGTTTGTGTCTCCCCTATCAGGTTGTTCGGTGTGTGACATGAATCCTCAGATCTGTTTCTGTTCTCCTTCTCAGGTGTGTGGGATGCACAGGTTTCCTCAGATCTGGTTCTGTTCTCTTCCTCAGGTGTTCGTGTGTGGAGCATGTTCCCTCCGGAATCTGTTCTGTTCTCTCTCCAGGTGCTGGTGTGCTGGTAGACATGTTTCCCTCAGATGTGTTCCTGTTCTCTTCTTAGGTGTGTGGAGACAGTTCCTCAGGATTTTCTGTTCTCTTCCTCCAGGTGTTCGGTTGTGTGGAGACATGTTCCTCAGTTGTTTCTTGTTCTCCTAATCAGGTGATTCGGTGTGTGGAGACATGTTCCTCAGATCTGTTCTGTTCTCCTTCTTTAGTGTGTGGAGAACATGGTTCCTCAGATCTGTTTCTGTTCTCTCCTCGGTGTTCGTGTGTGGAGATCTGTCCTCAGATATGTTCTGTTCTCCCTATCAGGTGTTCGGTGTGTGGAGACATGTTCCTCAGATCTGTTCTGTTCTCCTTCTCAGGTGTGTGGAGACATGTTCCTCAGATCTGTTCTGTTCTCTTCCTCAGGTGTTCGGTGTGTGGAGGCATGTTCCTCGGATCTGTTCTGTTCTCCTCCTCAGGTGCTCGGTGTCTGGAGACATGTTCCTCAGATCTGTTCTGTTCTCCTTCTTAGGTGTGTGGAGACATGTTCCTCAGATCTGTTCTGTTCTCTTCCTCAGGTGTTCGGTGTGTGGAGACTGTTCCAGATGTTTCTGTTCTCTTCTCAGGGTTTGTGGGGACACTGTTCCTAGAACCTTTTTCTGTTCTTCCTCTCAGGTGTGTGGAGACATTTTCAGACCTGTTCTGTTCTCCTCTAGGTGGTGTGGAGACATGTTCCTCAGCTGTTCTGTTATCCTCCTCAGGTGTGTGGGGACATGTTGGTCAGATCGTTCTGTTTCTTCCTAGGTGGTGTGGGACATGTTCGTCAGATCTGTTCTTTCCTCCTTCTGCAGGTGTGTGGGACCAAGTTCGTCAGATCTGTTCTGTTCTCTTCCTCAGGTGTGTGGGGACATGTTTCGTTCAGATCTGTTTCTGTTCTCTTCCTCATGGTGTGTGGGACATGTCGTCAGATTCTGGTTCCTGTTCTCCTTCTCGAGGTGTGGCTGGGGACATGTTCGTCAGCTCTTGTTCTTTCTCTTCCTCAGGTGTTGTGGGGACAGTTCTGTCAGATATGTTCTGTTCTCTTCCTCAGGTGTGGTGGGGCCAAATGTTGTCAGATCTGTTCTGGTTCTCCTTCTAGGTGTGTGGGGACTATGTTCGTCAGATCTCGTTTGTTCTCTCTCAGGTGTGTGGGGGACATGTTCGTCAGATTGTTCTGTTCTCTTCTCAGGTTGTGTGGGGACATGGTTCGTCAGACCTGTGTCCTGTTCTCCTCCTAGGTGTTCGGTAAAGCGAGGACGTGTTTGCCACCGCTCGCCCTGGAGTATCACAAGGAGGAGGCGGACCACTGGACCGTCTCTGACGATGAAGACGAGTACATGAACCAGCCGGACGACGACGTCATGGAGAGCGAGGACGACGAACAGCTGCTCTTCTACTAGCACCAGTGACGTCAACGACAGCTGGTTGTGACGTCATCAACTGATGACGTCGTTGACGTGGGGTGTGTCCGGCCGGTGGTTGGATTAAAGCGGTGGCGTAGGAAAACAAAACGTTGATTTTTAATTTGCCGTGATGCTGAAGAGAGGACGAAGGTTTTCGACTTCGAAGGAATAGGTCGAATGTTTTCGTGAAACTTCAGCCAAGCTGTAGCTGAGTTGAGCTGACGTGGTATTGGTGTTTGGGGGACTTATGCGATATGTATGAGAAAGTTTGATTTTGTCTCACTTATAATGAAACCTTCACGCGTGGTTGACAGCATATGTACCATGTAAAAACAACAATCTTGTTGATAAGATAGGTATGTTGTGTATGATCTCTATTGGTGTTGAACCACGCACGTTATATGGAAATATATATATACTTATGTAGATTGAGTTATCAGTGTTCACCCATAAATGATCTGAAAACTTGAGCTCATATTTAGGTATATCTGTTATATTGCGTTATTATTAGAAGTACCTAATAATTGTAAAGTGAAGGTCAGTGCAGCATCCACGTGGTTAGCACTCATCAGACATTTAATAGTTTTGTTTTATCGGACTGGACACTTAGTGACTTACTATACTTTCATAGACCTACTTATATAAATATTTACACTTTTCCTGTTTTAATGTGTATTTTGTTATACCATGTTTGCGACTGAGTTGGCAAATGCAATCCAGTTCACGTTGAAAAAGCAAATCACCGGTCATCTCTTCAGTGTTATTGGCCCACATAAACGTCGCAAGCGTTCCCGATGATCCGCTTTAGTCTTCAGAAAACATTATAAATTATTAAATTATATGTTTTCTGGTAAAAAGTCATGCGCGCAGTGGCGCCTTTCCTTTGTATATATGTAAACCAATATGTACAGGCTACCCTCTGTACCCACGCTCGACAAATACGCGAATATGTTCCATTAATGTCCCGATGTACTGTTGATGTTGCGAGAGCACACCCCTAAGTGAGATGCCAATTTTGCGCCAGGCAGACTCCGCTCTTCCACCGAGACATATCAGTCTCTTGTGGCGTGAAGTTTCATCTCTAAACCTGTCATCGCGGCGGTTCACCGTCTGTTGACAGGTGTGACAGGTGTGACAGGTCAGGTGGCGTGACGTGTGACAGGCTGGCGGTCGTCTCTGCTGGATATCCTGAGCGGCAATGTGACCCGCGATACGCTGTTTCTCTGTGTATGCCGGCTGGTGTTAATGACGTCACATTGTGTCCCAGTGACGTCACTATGTGTCCCCATGATGTGATGTTGTATACTGATGACGACATTTGTTCCAGTGACGTCGAAATGTGTGCCCCTGTATGTATGCCGGCTGGTGACGCCACAATGTTTCGATGGAGAAAGTGGCAGTTCTTGGAAATAAACCTGCATAGCACATCACGTGGGTTGTGTTTCATTGCAAAGGTGTGACGTCAAGTCATCAAGACAAGGATATTGGATATGTGTTTTAAAGGGAAATAATACCCTTTTCCCACATGATTGGAGTTATTACTTGAAATCGATAGACGTGACAAAAATATGTTGTAGATTTATCACATTTTGCATAATACAATTCCTGCCGAAATACATTTAAAGTTAAAGCTGATAAGCGTTCCACACTTTCAATGAGCGGTTATTGCAATCTGCCTGCAAGTAGGCTTTTAGATCTCATCAAACTGTGTGCTTTTCCCGTATCGTTTTCTTACGCAATGGAGTGGAAAATATATTTTACATCCTGCTTGTTTCGATAATATGACCGTCGATCCTATACATTTGACAGACAGTGAATCAACAAGGGAACCAAATGAGCACGAGCAGTTTGTCTTGGCACCCTATGACGGCCTAGTTGTACTGGTTTTGAAATTGTTTCGTGAATTGTCAGCATCACAAGCTTTGCACAACTTTGTATCTGATTGTATACAACACTAATGTTTACATCATCATTGACAGAAATCATTTCCTAAAAGAAAATCGACAATTAAACATTGGCAATTAAATCGGAAAATCAACTTGGCGACCAGCGAAGGTCTTTTTAGTGTCGGCGATTTGTTTTAGGAACATTGTCCAGGGTCGCAAAAATTTGAAACAATATAAAACAGTGAAATGGTGAGAAAAAAAGAACAGTGTGAAACAGTGTAAATATTTGAGTGTAAAAACCTTATAACGAAAGTGGGTCATTTCCTTCAATCACTTCGAATACCTGACATAAGAACATCATAAATGTCCAGAAGGGAAACAGATTTATGTTTACAACCGTAATGACGATTTCTGCACGATAAAAGTATTCTACTGATTTCTTCAATCAGAGGAGGAAAACAATCATTTCAACCTGGCCTTCACTGAAACATAAAAATAATTGGTTAGTTCCGGGTTCGAAGTTTCATTGCCACTATTTATTGATCATTATGCTTTCCGCAGTTTTGCTATGGATATACTGCGGACGTTGTTAACCAGTAAAACGCCTTTTGGAGACGATGACCAAGCGGGCGCGCTCGGTCATAAGTTGCATTACATTTTAATTATCTCCTTTCTCGAATCTGACAAAATGGAGTACGTTCTGAGCACTGCATGCTTCATTGTATACATGTTATACATTGATGCTTATATCAATATTCTTTGACTATGGAAGGCTTCGCTGGCGCAAACTATGCCGACAAAACTATGGATAAAAAATATATATCAACTATAAAAACTATCTATACTTTGTACAATAAGTTATATTTCTACTTTCATGTGCACATTTGGGCTCAAAGTAAAATTGATTTGATGTCGCTATCCAAAGGTGAACACCCAATCACAATCGAGGCAGTGGTTGCAAAGCTATTATCTTCCGATCAGCGTATGTACGGCCGTTTCGGACCGTGTCGGGCCGGGCTGGGCCGGGGCAAATGCAAATTTGTCTAGTAAGCTGACAAAAAATATCACGGGTGCTTCGCGCCCGCTCGATGGTCAGTCAAATTTAGAAGTGCATTATTATTGTGCGGGTTTTAAGTGCTTATTAGGAAGATGGTCTTTCTGGTGAATGGTCTTTCAAACTTTTTGAACTGCACAATGCTTTTGCATCCATGAAAATCAAGCCCAAAATTGTCATGAAATTTAATTTTAACTCACGAAAAACTACGTTAATATTTTCAGTTTATTTATTTGCGAAGCGATACATTCAATTGCTTACAAATGGCACTGAGAGCCATCGTTATTGACACTGAAAGTGGCAAGAAGGTCCCTTATTTTAATCCCATGGAATAAAAATGACGCTATTTTACTGTATATAAGATCGAATTACATTTTTCCTGGTACCTCTGGATATGATGCAAACCAATATATATTTCCGCCGTTTCGGACCTTTTTTTCATTTCATTTATTCATTCATATCGCCAACAGGCACGATGCCCACTTATAGACGAAGTCAAGTGATACAATACAGAATACATAATCATACACATCCACATATGCACACAACACATAGATAAAATAAAATAAAAATAAAAATAAAATAACATAACATAAAAAGAACCACGCACTGATATCATACAGCTACATGTTCGCGACATAGGCTAAAACAGATGATTTAAAAATGACAAAACCGTCTACGAGACGGTTTTTTATCCTACCTGGGGATTGTTTAGGATAAAAGCGTTCGCTAAGGTTACAAGTCTAACAAACGTCCCCATCTTCCCAGTGGAGACGCGAGCGGAACGGCACATGTTAAACTGCTGTTATTCTCCGGTGTCGGAGGCGTTGGGTAATATGAAGTGAAAAACAGGCTTAACAGAAAGAGGAATCGGTTTTGCCAATGAGAAATTTTTTCGCTGAGAGACAAGGTCACCCTGTACGCGCCGCTGCCTTCAAGAGTAAGGCGGAAGTGGAAAGAGTTGAGCAAACTGCGGTATCGAGACCGACGAGTCGTGTCCGTGGCCTCTGGCTTGGCGCTACCGAAGACAAGAAATTGTTCGTACCCTTTCCCACTCGCTTTAAATGGGTTTTAGCCTGACCTGGACCAGATCACATCTCCCAATTCTAGAATTGACCTGACATTGGGCGTAGTATGCCACTAAGCGCGCTTTCGGTCAACATTTCTGCCTAGGAAGCCTGTTTTAAATGATCGGATTAGGAGACCCAAAGCCCGGTTTCCTTTGGTCACCATACTGCTATATGGGCGAAAATGGTGAGCTTGGAGTCATCATGACTAAGTCACGAACTTCCGTTACACGCTGCAGGGGAGAGCTGTTGATACAGTAGGTGTGAAGGAACAGGGTGTTTGCTTGAGGATGAATTTGTGACGCAACACACTTCTGACGGTTTCGAGTGAGTTGCCAAGTCGGCAGACCATTTACATAGATGGACCGATCAGCTTTGATAGAGGCCTCACAGTCAGCAGTAGAAAGAGATTTTGCCGGTAGATTTTTGACGTCGTCCGCATACATGCATGCCATTTGGACGACCCAGAACCGTCCGGTAAATCGTTAAAAAACGATAGAAAGAATAAGCTAGAGGGGCCAGAAGGGCCCTCGGGAACTCCGGACTTAACTTTGACCCACTCAAATCTTTCCGTTCACAGATATCACTTCTGCGTCTCCGGTCCGAACAGGTACGAGACGATACCAATCGAAAATTTTGACCATGAATGCCGTAAGACTCGGATAGGTTGTACAAAAGTATTATGGTTAACGCTTGGAATGCTGCAGAAAAATCGTATAGATTTGGCGTGTCTGGCACCCGTCGGAAATTGAGCTCTAGCAGTATGCAGGTAAGAAGTTAGGTTAGTAGTGCAGAACGGCCAGGTAAGGAATCCATGTTGAGCGGGGGATAGTACCGGAGCAGCGTGTCGGAAGTAGTTCATCATAAACTAATTTTTCGATGACCTGCCAAGTAGTGCAGACAAGTGACACATAAGAGGCGATAATTGAGGGTCCCCTTTGTTTGTCACACTTTTTGGTGCAAGAGACAAATGTTTGCCTGCTTCCAATTTAGACGGAAAAACGCCTTGTCGCAGTGAGATGTCACAGAGGCTTCGCCAGGGGCAGGACAGTTCACAGGCCACTCATTGAACAATAGCGCACTGATCCCGTTCATGGCCACAATGCCTGGTTACATGTATGGATTTTCAGGATCCGCACACACTCGATCAGGTGACGGCGATGATTTGGGTCAGGACGAGGGAGGCTGGGTGCTGTGGCCACAGGTGGGTAAGCTGTGACACTGGGATCAAAAAACTTTGAAGCAAACACCGTTATTTAACAGAAGATGCCCTACTCACATCAGATAAAAGAGATTTCCGTTCTCTTAAAACGGGGTGTATTAGAGCTTTTTGCTTAAAAGCATTTTAAGAATGGTTCCAATAGCTTTTAGAGATTTGATCTAAATTGTCTACAAAGGTCTCGAAGATACATGGTATATCGCCTCCAAACAAATGTGTTTAATGCTGAACGCTGTTCTAAATGCAACGCCGTGCTTGTCACTCGGTTCAGGCGAAGTCTCCGAAAGGCGCTCCTCCTTGACCGGAGAGCCTCACGCGGGCAGCAATCAAACCACGGTGGAACAGGCGACTCAGAGTCACTCGCTCGGCACTGTATCGCAACTCGCAGCCTGCAATAGCGTCTAAAACACTCACAGCACGGTGTCACTCCCAGAAGCGTCTAACATGCACCACGGAGCGAGGGAAAGAGATCTACGGAGACCTGGAAAATCCGCTCGCTTATAATTTTAGCTCTGTAGTGGCGCTAACTCTGCTCTACACGAGTTTACCGTTCTAGCGAGAGTTCTGACGTCATCAAAATGGATAGTTATTGTTCTGGAGATAACTGTTTTGTTTATTCTCCTTTACGTTATCTTCCTTTACGCGACCAACTCAGCATACTCATACACGGCACAGGTCTGGGCGGCAGCGAGGGACTGGCGGTGGCCACGAGCTTCCAAAATTACCTGACTAGATCAGGACGTTTCATTAATACGTAGAGCCCCTGCTAGGGTCGCGGCATGGACAACACAAAATAGGCCATGTTTGCGGCGGCGGCCAGTCGACTTTTGTTAACCCGCCATTGGCTGGGGGGGGAGAAAAACGCCCCCCCTCAGGAATTTTCACAATAGCTCACAAACCAATAGCGCTATCAACGCCAAACTTCAGGTACCTTATTCTACATCAATTTGGCGTTTTCAATGAAAAAAAAATCGTCGAAAATTTGTCGAGTTATATCGAATTTAGTGACGTCACTACACACCACTTTGGCGCAAATATCAGCTAAGCTCTAACAGGCTCTAAATAGACGATTCCTTAAGCAAAATGCAATTCAAAAATGTCAAAAGATAGCAAATTGCAAGGGTTAGAAAATATCTATCTTGGATTTTTGATTTTTTTTATTTTGACCCCCACCCAAAAACAAAAATAAAAATGCCCACAAAATCACTTTTTTGAAAATTTCAGAAAAAGGAAGATATGTAAGAGTCAAATTACCCAAACCGAATTTCAAAGCCATATCTCTATTTTTGATCACTGATCTTCAGTATGATTACTCAGACGTCACTTTTTGAAAGTACGTTTGGGGTTCTTTATGACTAGATACGATAAAAAAATGGTATCATGTGTGGCTGAGACAAATGGATAATAAAATGCATTTTTTAATTTATGTCTTATATTATGTCAAATTTGAACCTTTATGACTGCCTTGGCTATATCGGGTCGATCTGAAAATGCTTGCTATAATTGAGTTATTTGCTTAAGATTAACATAAACATGTGTCGATGATCCTTGCTTATATATTTCTTCTAATTATTTCCCGCTTTTCTTTACTCTCTTCTTTATCATAATCTATCTAATATTGTTTTAAAAAGTGAACTGATTTGACCTGACTGACTTGAGCTTTGCTAAATTGTCACTTTTGCTTTATACAGGAGATGCACTTACATTTTAAGAGCCAGTTGTGAGTTTTCGTCTCAATATCACGGCTTGATGGGAAGTAGGCTCAAAAAACTACAATAACTACCATTTGACATTTGACCTGACTTGTGACCTGACATGATGATTCTTTATAAATTTCGAAGTAGCTTAAGAGGTGAATATCGTTGAGAGCTTTCGATTACGTCTTACGCGTCTCGCTGCGATTATTGGTTGGGAGATAAGAGGGGGCGTTTTTCGCCCCCCAGCAATGGCGTTTCGGTGAGACCCCAGCAATGCCTGGTTACTACCCAACCATTGCAGAGAGGTGCCATGTATAGCGGTTTCGCTCTTGCATCGTCTGTAATTAATGTTGTTTGTTTATTTTGTTTTTCAAAATAAATGTGTTGTTGTTTTGTTGTTTTGTTGTTTGTTGTTTTGTGTGTGTTTGTTCTGCAGGCGTCTCCAATTTGGCATGTATACTCATCTGATGTTAATCGGGTAAAGAGTATGAACAATAATGCTAACGTCTACCAGCGAATTGCGATGCAGCTGCAGGGTGCCATATTACCGAATAAAGGTCGACGAAACACACGCTCTTCGGGCTCATTGTAAACGGCAAATGCCAAGTTGTCATTTATCGCAACAAAAAAAGCTTGCTCGGAAACGTCAGACCGATATGACCTTGAGACTAGCAAGACCTCAACGTCTCTCGCTGTAGATAAATACCAATGTCTCTGCCTCATTCCAGCGTGATCCTCCAAATCTGGAGGATACGTCGCTCCTAAGTTACCAGGATACCAGGCTCCTCACCCCGTCCTACGCGGCCCGCAGATCCGGCAGCCTTTGACCGCTCACGCTCGAGTGAACACGATTTATTACAATAAAGCGGCACGGCCGAGGTCGTATGTCTAACATGAATTCTAGCCGCGCGTCAGGCTTTTGCTGCTACTCTGTCTCAGGCTCTGTGAACGTGAGTCGGGTCTGTATAGTTCAATCAAGACAGATTGTTCTAAACCCTGAAAATTGCTATATATATATTAAGCTATATATACATAAGTCGTTATATAAGCATCTCGGTTGGTAGTTCTCGGCGCTTCATTAACCAAGGAATGTCATTACTCATTGGATTAGCAGAAGACATTTCTATAACCAGAGTTGCTAGGCTGTTGTGTCCAGATTTTTCCATTTTATTAAAGGCGTGGGCAAAATTTGAGGACGAATGGCCTTAAAACATGCAATTCCGAATATCACTCGAACTGGGCTTCTGCCAAAGTATGATTGGATGTTCCGTCTTTTCTGAACGAGCCGGCGTTGAGCAGATGAACCTTACCAATTGAAGCTTCCACACGCAGTGGAGGGCGAAACCTGTCTAATTTCTCTTTTCACCTGAGTTAGCGCAGAGCGATGAGATATAAAGTTCAGTTAGTAACGGACACTTGGTCCTGCTATCTTTGGATTCCCGAGAAGAATGTGTGGGTGCATATAAGATTTGGCACGTCGGAGCAAGACGACTTGGCGACGGTGGAACAGCAAAATAAGCCGGTCTAGCAGATTGCCTCGAAACGCTGTCATCGCTAAGATAAAACATTTTGATTTTAGAATAGCTAAAGAAGATCGAGCGATAGTTGCTCGTTTAAGTCAACAATCTGATCCTTACACTTGGTTGTCCAAAAACGATATTCCAACAGATGTACAAACTCGATCGGAGGTGACACCCAGTCTGTTTAGCTCACACTGCCTCTCAGTAAGATGTTGACCCAAGATCTGAGGCCTTTTGCGGAAAATGCTTAGGGTAGGGTGGGGCAAAGCGCCACCCCAACGGTCTGGGCCCAGTACCTCCTTTCCTAATGCTTGTTCCGGAAAGGTAAATACATGACAGGGTAGCTCATTCCGTGTGCTCTCTCTCCGAATACTGCATCGTAACTGCGTAGCGTGCTTGCTTGAGTACGTAATTTGTAAACAGTCCAAGTCTTGCAAATCGGGCGTTTTGCCCCACATATGGGGCAGAACGCCCAACCCCGGGCGTTTTGCCCCACTTATGGAAAGGTGTAGGTAATTGAAGATGAAATTGTGAATTGCCCATTACATTTCATTTTGCAATGTCCGCACATGACCCAGCGCCGTGGCTAACACATTTGCATTCATGTATCTGCATAGGGGAGAGTGCCCATATTGCGCCCCCTTAAGCGAAAACACGTCATGTGCTTAGCATAAATAAGGTCGCACTGAATAATAACCAGGGTAATTGCACGCTTTAAACGGCCGAAGGACGAGCGAGTCCGAATAATTCCGCGTCATAGTTTATCAGCCGGGCGTCAATCCGGGAATGTTCGTATTGTGCAAAAGCATAGGCATTTGATTACTTTTCGCCTGTGTTTTTTGCGGCGCCGTCGCAAATAGAGTTCCGAACTAATCGATAACTTTAAAACTAAATTTGTTTTTAGTAAAGCCCGTTAATTCTTCCAATTGAGCAATATAAGTCTTCATGTTTGTAGGCAAACCAATAATCCCATTTTTCCCGTGGGTATTAAGATTGGATTGAATTGGCGCTTTTTTAACATCCGCAATCATTTTATCTACTTAGCACCCTTTATTTGAAGCGCTACGGCGTGTGTGATTAAGGAAAATATTATAAAATACGTCATAAAGAATATACAGACAGATTTTTAAACAGCTGAAATACTGCATGTAAACTAAATTTTTGAATGCAATTTAGAGACCGGTACATTGTCTACATATTGGTGTTTGTTTTTCATCGCTTCACGTCCCATAGGTGCTGAGCACTGATTAAATTTGTGAGAAGTCATAAAACTATGAATTTTGCGCCCGCTCTTGTATATAGCCACCGGTGAGCGTTGACTGTACCTTCTCCACCACGCGCCGCTGATCGACACATAGTGCATACGCCGGGTGGATCGTTGCTCTACGCATCTGTATTTGATTCGTGTCTTTGCGACTTCTGGTAGCCGAGATATAGGTCCGGTATTGCAACGATGTTTCGTAGGTAATTTTCGTGGACGGAACAGGGTTGCACGTGCGTCACGTGCAGCGTGACAACCGAGTTTGACTGTGGCCAACATTGCAGGCTAGAGGTGTGGTCTCCAGCCTCAACATACAAATTTTAGCTTTATATGTCCCCAGCCGTTTCTCAAGCTACAGCAGGAAATACATACTCGGGTTGCTGACAACCCCCTGAAATCGCTACGTGCCACGCGCCGTGCTGACCCATACACCTCGAGAAGAAACATGTTCAATAATCATAATCTATTGTGCCATGGGGCTAGTCATAATGGCTGAAGACCAGACTTGTCAATCCGGATGCGGGGTTTCAAAAGATAATAAGCTTCTGACAGCGTCGCGGTCGGGCCCAGGAACCGGGCCCCGGCCGCTACGTCTGGTCAGTACTTGGCGTCGACCCGCCCGACGGCGTCTCGGTGGGAGTCACGCCGGAGCCTCAAAGGCTGCAGGCCCCCCCCGGGTCGCCGCATTATATGGTGAAAAATCTGGTATTCAATGAGGACTCCGCTCCGTCGGCTTCCGCGCTTCGCTCGTATATAAAACTACTTCTAGCAAAAGAGCACCGCTACTCTAGACCAAGCGGAACATTCATTTCAGACACGCTACTACCTAGACCTATATCTCGGCAAACCAAAAGTCGCAAAGACATGGGTCAAAACCGAGATGCGGTAGAGAAACGATCCGCCCAGGCGTATGCACTGATTTGTCGATAGCCCGGCCGCGTGGTACATGAAAAGTTACTGGCTATACAGCGCAAATTCATGAGTTTGTAATGAAGCGTCCTCACAATTTAAAATCAGCCCTGGTCCAGCACTCTACTGGAAAACGTGAAGCGTGAACAAACACCAATCTGTAGCCAATGTACCGTACTTCTAAACATGTAGCAAATAAGTCGATGGTTTTAATGGAGCGAGTAATTCGCTGTTACATATCTGTCCTGTTAATATCCTCTTATTTGACGATTCTATAACATTTCCTTCATTACAGTTCACGCGTAGCTTTCAAAACAGGGTGCTAGACGATCAAAAAGATAACAGCTCTGTAAGCGCCAATCAAATCCATCTAATACCGGCACCCAAATGATTTTTTTTTGCCTACAAAACATGAACGCCTCTCAATAATTGAAATTTAATAACGCTGCAAAACCTATTTTTAGTTCAAAAGTATCGTTCTAGTTCGGATTATTTGCGACGGCAATAACAACACATTAGCGAAAAATACTCAAAAGCATGCTATGGGCGAGGCAGTACTGACGAACCCTCCGTTGGACGGGTGAATCAATTGACGCGGAATGTTATTCGACTCGCTCCGTCTTCGCCGTTTCTATGGCTCCGCTAAACCATCACTCGGAGCACTGGCGCATGCTGGGTCGCCGAGTCTGCGGGGTGGCAGATGTGATGTACTGTGGGTCCACTATTGAGGCAGTTTGGATCGGGGTTGCCGGCGGGTGTCTTGCAAGTGTCGGAAAGGTGTTAAAACTCCGCCCATTGCCAGAAGTCTGGCAAATACTGTGTCAATATTGTAAATTTAAATTTATTCAATTTTTCAAGAAAGCTCGCGGGATGAAAACCACGCAGCCTCGCATGCGAGGTTGCGTGTGTTTTTTCCATACCGTGAAGCGTTTATAGAAATTAAATAATGAATTGACAATATTGACCATACTATACCATCTGACCGTGCACAGTCTACAACCCTTTGGCGACAGGACAAGAGACCCCGTCTCGCTCGACCGCAACCTACCCTGGTAAGTGAGTGATACATTCATCTGCCACCCCGCAGACACCTCGCACCCGCATGCGAGGCTCATAAGCTTGGGGCAGCCTAAAGGCGTCTTACTGGTAATAACCTCATGGTATCTCGAAGTCCCCATGTGAGACTTAAAACAACTTTTTTCGGGCACATAAAATACGGGGAAACTTCTTCCAAACATTAACTTACACGCACAATGTGAAACCGAAGGTTTTATTTGGTAGGTAGTTTCGCAATAGTCGAACAAACAAATGTAAAGAATTAACATTGGAAAAGTAAGGTCACCTAAATGTGCTGCCGGCTCATCGGCTGCAGAATTAGGGGGGCAACAGACTGTGTGCCTATATGCGTCTTTTGTTAGAGGGGTGCTGCTCCGTTATAAAATCCTGGGACAGATATAAAGTCGTTCCGATTGTTAAATGATAAGTTTATTTTGCTAGAAAAATGTCCGGATCGCGTACTGAAGTTGCATTTATATTCATACGACGTATATGCTAAGCTCAGGATGTGTTTTCGCTTAAGGGGGCGCAATATGGTCACTCTCACCTACTGTTGATTACAAAAATAAGCGTCCCGCAAACACAGACAAACAGTGAAATGGTGAGCGCCATTCCGTATACAAAAGAAACAGCTGCAGAATCAGCGTGCATTGGAGCGTGCGATTTTGAAACCCAAGTTAAATTAATGGCCGCTAGTAGACGGGTATGAAGCTTATAACTCGGCAACCAAAAGTCACGCTACTCTAGCCGACTACTCTAGAAAGAGCACGCTCAGGGGGGTGCTCAGGGGGTCACTTTTTTGCTAATTTGCCCTGGCGGACACACTTTTAAGAGTTAGTGATTGATTATATCTTTTACATATACCTGTTACATACATTAATAGCTTTAATATCGTTTTTTAGGACGTTTGAAGTAGGTATCTCAGTTTGGTTCGTACACCAGTGTCGATAATGTGGCGGTGACTCCATCGAACAGAAACCGCCCACTCTATACGGAGGCACAGTTTCTGTCACCTTACAATAGGGGTCACATCCTCTGTTCACTGATGGGGCACTTCCTGTTATCACCTGGTGAATCGGTCAGTTGTGGGTGTCCCCGCAGGGGGAGAGAAGGTTTTATTCATCGCACATCATCAAATAGTGTAGAAATGACCGGCCTATATAACGGATCCCAACTTTGTCATTTTTTGCGTTTTTCTTGGTTTATCCATGCACGAAATCGGCGCCATATTTTAACATGTTTACTGGGGGTCGGGGATTTGGGCACCGGGCAATGCTTGAACCCCCCCCCCCTGGGAGGCTGTGGACGCAAAGATCTACCACAGCCACCGGTAAGAAAAACGCGTTGAACTGTCTCCACGGGCCCAGTGATATAATATTTTGCAATGAGGCCCCGACGCACCCCCTCCTGTTAAACGACTCTTTGCCCTGACTACCTGACACCCTCCCCCGGGGCAACGACTTTTCGCTAACGAAGCGTAGCAAAACTTTTGCCCTTTAAACTCGAAGCCTAGATTAGATCCGCCAGTAGAAATCCCACCAGTGAAAATTGACTTAGAAAAGGCCTTAAGGGCACCGAAAATAATGTGAATGCTGCTATCGCGCCATCCCGAGGTATTTTTAGCGCTTATAGTGGCGTAAATCATATCTGTAAAAGAAAGGCTAATCATTTATATGGTTGTTTTAAGCGATGCGCTAGATATGAACAGATTCCAGTGGACAGACCATGCCCAGATTGAGTGAACAGAACCTGCCACTCGACCATAGTTCACTACTTTTTCGTTTTTTTTACTGAAAACTTGGAGAACTGGTCAGGATAGCTCAGCACAATATTCTCGGACATTCGTGTCGCCCCATGGAACAGCATTAAAGATACTATACATTCCTCTGAATGGCCTCTAACCCAAAATTTCGTTCACTAAACAAAGTTTGGATTACTGTGAAAAAACAAACTTTCCGGATTTGGACAATGCCGTGCAGGGCATGTTGTTGTTTTGATAGTACCCGGGTCACTAGCGAATCCAGGGGGGGGGGGGGGGCGGCAGGGGCGTTAGCGCCCCCGATATTGCGCTGAACATTGACCGAAATTTGACATATATTCCACTGTAGAGGGAAATCTAATAAACTTTTACTAGGGCATATTTGTCTTAAACCGTTCAGTAAGGTACAAGGAAGCCAAATCCGACGAGTTTTTCGAATTTGATAAACTTTTTGAAATTTAGCCCCCCCATGCCCAGGTTCTGGATCCGCCAGTGGTACCGGGCCGTCGCAAGCACAAAGGAACATATGTTACGAAACAACAATATACCTGCGGTTGATAGTTCACGAGAAAACCCCGCTGACATAATTGTGCCACCGTGACAGAACGTGCCCCGTTCTTCCCTACTAGGTACATATTATTATATTAATAACTGTATACATATGTACCAAACTGTAACACACATTTCTGGTAACAGTGTAAATGGTTTGAAAGCAGCAAGAGGCAGAACGTTTTTATACGTATAAATGGTCCCTGTTGATCATGAGGAACCTGGGAAAGATGGTCCTGGCCTAGTCCCCACTATTAGCTCTTCAGTCCACTGTCCAGCAAGTTGGGCATCGGTGGAGCAGCTTCCGGGTGCCTACTGTCAATGTCCGCGTTTTTGCGTTCGCGTCGCTTTTTTCGGAACTCGGGAGACAAGCTTAACTTGCTATTATCCGTCTTAAAGTTAATATTTATCAAGGAGAGTGGGCCCTGGGGCCAGCTTGGGAGAGTCTCTGCCAGACACGGGATTTATTTTACCATTTTCCAAATTTATGTAAGGCAATTGCAAAACTCGTGTCATGCCGCGAAGCGTCGCGAAATTTTCCAGTTTTTCACTGTTAAATAGGTGGATTTTGACTGCTGCAAATACAATTTTTATAATAAATTGGCCACCAAAGTAAAAACGTTTTGGGGGCCAAGACTTGTTGGCCCCCTTCAAGGCTGTTGGGGTAAGGTAAGGCCTGGTTGCCCCCCTGGATCCGCTAGTGGGGTCGGGTTCGTCAGAGAATCCCATTCTATCTAATGTTAATTTATTTTGCTCAGGGGTAGGGGGTGGGGGCATTAACCCCGTGCCCCCTTGGCTTTGTCCCTGCCTCTACTGTTTCCAAACACAGACCACTTTTCCACGATAGTAGGTAATCCGGAGTTCCCCTCGTGGTCACTTCTGTAACTTTGCCACCACACAAGGGAAATCAACATTGAACATCAGATATGAACGGGGCTAAAAGCCGCATTCATATCTGACCGGCAATTTTGATTTCCCTTGTGTGGTGACACAATCACAGAAGTGACCATACAGTCCACGAGGGGAAGTCCGAATTACCTAGTTTCTCATGGAAACGTGGCCAATATCTGGCTGGGCGCTGGCCCTGCTCTCCTGGCGTTTAGACTGTGCCGCTGCATTTGTCTGTAATGCGGAACAGCATCCACCACCACACCATGAACACTGAACAGCGAGCGACTGACTTGCAGACGACCTGCCATGGCTTCACTTCTCTCTATTGCGTCAATATAATGTCAGTCGAGCTGCTCCTGTAGGAGAGAGCCAGTCAGAGCAGGTTGGCCGTGTCGCCGTCTGCTGCCTCGCCGATGAACCCACGGACTGGTAGCTCGAGCTGGTCCTGGAGGAGAGAGCCAGTCAGAGCAGGTAGGCCGTGTCGCCGTCTGCTGCCTCGCCGATAAACCCACCGACTGGCGTGGCGTATCGGCGGTGGAGTATGGGATGGCCCACCACGCGGCCAGGCATCCATCGACCAAGAGCTGCACAAATCGACACGAGCCTCGGGATTCCTACGGCGTTTTGACACTGAGGTCTGAGACGGCACCTGTCCAAGCTATGTGGACCAATCTGCTGAGCCAGGGTGGGCTAAATGTGCCGACAACCAAGTGGATGGACATTGGACATGGATTGGACACGTCCCGGCATTGACTGGGGGGGGGCGTTTATCCCCCAGTCCCAACAATTAACTTGGGCACTGATCGGGCTCAACGGCTTAATCCCATGGTCCCCGATCAGTGCCCAAGTTAATTGTTGGCAGGGTAACGCTCCCCAGATGAACTTTCGTAATAAATCAAACATCACTGTCAGCGTGAAAATCCTTTCACCTTCTCATACATTTTTTTACGTCTTCTCTGCAAATATAATGTGATTTCGTAGGACAGTTGTTGAGATATAGCGAATTTGATGACGTCATTACACACGAGTTTTACACACAAATGATCTAAACTTCAACAGACCGTACAAATGCCATATTTGAGGGAAAATGCAATTAGAAAACGTCAATAGATAACAAACGGGAAGGGCTACATTATATTTCCCTGGAATTTTCGGAAATATTTGTTTTTGACCCCGGAAGAAATAACCACATAAATCACATTTTCAAACACATTAAAAACGTAATTGATGTACTAAAACCATATAATGGCAACTATCATACCTAATGTAAAACTTAAACTATCATTTATGACTGACTTATGTCATCTAAAGTATGGCCTATGGGTAACTCATGACATCATATTTTGAAATTGCGTTTTGCTTTTATGTACCAGATACAAACGAATAAATGGTATCACTGTATTTCTGAGACACACTGGTCCAAAATATGTGTTTTTTTATTTCTATTTATTTATCTACATAAAATGTTGACCTCATGTGACGAGACCTTGACCTTAACTTGACACTAGCTTCACGTGCATGCAGTCAGACTTGGTAAAATGAGTGCCACTATCGAATTATATGCGTAAAATAATCCATAAAACATGCGTTAATAGATGTTCGTAGGTATTTTTTGAATGGTGACATTTTGTGATCTGATCATGACCTTGAACTTTGCCAAAAATATAACTTTAGCTCATGCAAGATGTGTATCATGTCTTTTCGAGCACTTTGAGCGATCATGGTCGCAATCGAAGGCTTTGGATGAAAACAGTTGCCCATAAACTAAAATATCTCGACTTTGACCTTTGACCTTACCGTGACCCGACATGTGACCTATTTTGTTTTAGTATGTTGCATATTTGTATCATTGAGCTCTTTCAAATGCCACCTTGCGTGTCTCGCTGCGATCATTGGTTCGGAAGATAACCAGGTGGCGTTTAACGTCCCCACCAGCTAATGGTGTTCGTTCAGCTGAAACTCCAATCGAGGGCGAGTTAAACACATGGAGACAGCTTTCTGCACCAGGCATCACTTCTAGCCCCACGGCCTCTCTTTGATGCTGAGAGTGGTGGAGCCTCTGGTGGAGCCGCTGTGCGGTGAGCCAAACTCTCTGGACGTGGGGGTAGTGCGCGGGCGCCGGTTTGTGCGGGCTGCACACGTGTATGCGGCTCAGCTTCATAAACAAGACGCGGCGAAAGGAAGTCAAGGACAACCACGAGAGACTGAAGAGGCTGCAATATCATAGTAGCCGGTCCCCATCCCATGATCTGCTGACTGCCGCTGCCGAACTCGGCTGGTGACAGCCTCAGCTGCTGACAGCTGCTGACAACTGCTGACAGCTGCTGAAGGCTGAAGCTGCTGACAGCTGCTGACAACTGCTGAAGGCTGAAGCTGCTGACAGCTGCTGACAACTGCTGAAGGCTGAAGCTGCTGACAGCTGCTGACCGTTATCTGCGACTGGAATACAATGTACATTGTCCTTTGTTTCGTTGTGGTATGGACAGCGGTGTCAATTTATGAAAATGATTGGGGTGGCCCTAATGCTAACTTTATAATTTTAACTCCATTCTTACCATGCAACGCCATAGGCCTAATGTTAAAATTTGAAATAATTGGGGGGCGGCCCCCCAATAGTATACAAATCGACACCGGTGGGTATGGGAATGGGTTTCGATATTCGTTCTTTGTGATACTGCAGTGCCAGCCTATAGCTTACTGTATGTATCTGAGAGCCTGTATCTTCATCTGAGCCTGTAACTAGCTTATTTCTGTATCCTATTGAGCCGTATTTGGCAACGTCTGTCTGTATCTTCCATCTGTCCAGTAACATCAATTTGTGAACTTGTAGCCTATAAGCTGTTGTCCTGTTGTCGCGAAAGACGCTTTATGTGAGATCAGAGATCAAGGGAACAGAGGTAAAGGAAGATGGAGAAGGACTCTAATATACATTCCACTCTCTAGCAAACGATTCATATCACCTAGACACCTAGATACTATAGACTAGACACCTAGAAACAAATACCTTTGGAGATAAAAAAGCTCAGGTTCGTTAAAGATTCAGGGAATATAACCGGAAATATAGAAAAAAGCAAAGCCAAAGAATCGCACAGTGTCAGAATGTGAGCTTCACTACGAAAAAGTGAAGGAATCGTACTCTAAAGGATTAAATAGCCCTAATGTAAAACAATATCGTTACATATGTTTTGCTTGCGTTCAATGAAGTTGATGGCAATAGTCGCGTTTACATGGTAAATATACGATTTTGCTAAAAGATATCTTTCTAATTCTCCAAAAGAGCAAAATCCTTCTAGATTATATAAATTTATGAAATTCTCAACAGCAGGAGCTATATGTCGTTGAGAATATCAGAACTTGTCTAATCTAGAGGTATTTTGAACATGCGTCGTTCACAATATTATACATTTATATAATCTAGAAGTATTTTACTCTGGTATAATTAGAGATATATATTTTAGTGGAACTGTATATTTGCTATGATGTTGACTATTATTTGTTGAGGGTTTGTGCAAGACGATGAATAAATTACATGGATTTTGTGAGCTTTTCATTGTTTTTGCATCAAAAGCCAATCTTTTTTGTTACGTCTGGCGTACGTCTGGAATCACTAAAATGCCCTAGGGCCAAAAAATGATACCGCATTGCTTCCTATTGTAAATTTCAGCGAGCCGAAAGCTGATACAAGAAACACGCGTGACGCGCTTATGTTGAAAACATNACCTATTTCAGCCCAGGCGCCGATTTCTGTCCATAAGTCTGTTAGCAAAATCCGACCCGAGCCGACTCTCTTTAAAAGAAATAGTTCACCTTTGATTTTTTTTTCAAACACGATTTGACTATATTTTGAAATACAACTTATTTTCATAATGTCAAAAATAGCCATACATCTCGCCGATTCAGGACAGAAGGACGTAAATTATTATTTTTTGCAAAACTATATGCGTACTCTCCGCAACGTCAAACGTGGCTCAGCCAATCAGATATTCGGAAGTAGTCGCGTAACATTACTGCATAGCCTCTGCCCAGGTGCGTAGGGTCCACATTCTTGACATTCCTTCGACATAAAGTCAAATATATTCGGCTGGAGAGCCCTTTCAGCCCAGAGAACTTGTAGTTAGGGGTTTTTCAACACGGGCTACAAAACTGCTATCTCAGTTCAAAACCCATGTTGAAGGTGAACTATTTCCTTTAAGAACTTGATGATCGCCGCTGCCGGACTTTCGAAGATCTCCGACAGCGGTGGATCTGCTTCCCAGCGTGGACGTCCTGCGACTGCTCACGGCACTGCTGGATTTCTGTGGCCGCCCACGCCGCACCTGTGCGTCTGAATCAGCGCCCGTCGCCATTACCATTAACACCACCTCCATGTGCGCTCAGTACGCGTTTCTCTGCATTACTGAACGGATGATGTTCTGCAAGTCCTGGGGCAGAAGTTTAAAACACGTCGAGCAAGTGAGCATGGAGAGACGCCACTTTTGCACAATTTCGGCCCATGTTGGCTGCGCCCCTGTCCGATTAGGTGCTGCCCCTCTTTTTTCCCCCTTTATCCAAGGGTTGGTGGTGGGACGGCCGGGAGGCTGGTCAGCGGTCCATCGTCGCCAGCGGCAGGCAGGCCTACTAGCGGAAGGCTTTCTTCACCTTGGGGAGTTCTTCGCAAGCCACTTGCGCAATAGTTCCACCGCTATGCATCAATCTAGTCGCTTTGTTAAAAGGGACTGTTGGCCACCACTGCATTTACCACCTATGTTCCCAGACGGCTTTAGCCCTCCTGGCCAAAATCGTTTAATGAAATAGTTCATTTTTGGGCCCCACTTACCTTCTACGCAAACAAGCGCATCCCATCTCCACCCGTCACTTAAACGTATATAAAAATGAACCATTTTAAAGGACGAGTCACCCGTGTATTTCAACCTTGGGATAGGCAAGACTGTTGCGCTGGCCGCTGAGTATCAACACTGATCCTCAGATATTCAGGCCAGATAAAGGTGGCTAGGTCCGTCTGATATGCAGATGCAAACGAGTCATTCATGGGGAAGTGATTCCTCTTTTCACATCTTAAGGGCTGCGTTTCGGTGCGCGTGTGTAGATATAATCATATCACTGCATATATGAAGCCATTTGACATTCGAAATACGAATAGACATTGTACAGGTTGTTCACTTTCAAAATAATCCCCATATGGCCAACAAACAACAGCGACGGACATAGTTCCGCAATGGCTCGCCAGGCGGCGCTGCGCGTCGCGGCTAATGTTAAGAATGGAGGGCGGGAACCCGCGCAAAAATCATTCGGCGCGTTACCAATATGGATTGTTGCGGAATTTTTTGCTCTCAATCATAATTTTATGAATCACGCCCAAAATATAATTTCGCTGTCCTTCCCATGGAATCTAGAGCCCACCTAATATGTATTGGTATGATCTTTCAAGCCGTGTGGCCGTGTGCGTGTGAGCCATGTGTCATGTGGCATGGGCACGTTACCATGTGCCATGTGCTATGTGCCATGTGTCAGGTACCATGTGCCGTGGACCGTGGGGTTAGCGTCAGCTCTATTTCGCTCCGACCCGCGAGAGGCGACAATCGGCGACGCCCAAATGAACGCCCATGTCAGTTAGTTTCATTTGTCAGTCAGACCCTCCGTCCATCAGACCATCAGTCCGTCAGACCATAAGTCCTCCCGTCCTTCAGTCCTTCAGTCCAACATTCCGTCAGTCGTCAGTTCGTCAGTCCATCATTCCAACAAGCCCATCAGTCCATCAGTCCGTCAGTCCATTAATCCGTCAAACCGTCAGCGCATCAGACCGTCAGTCCGTCAGACCATCAGTCTGTCAGACCATCAGTCCGTCAGACCGGCAGTCCGTCAGACCATCAGTCCGTCAGACCGTCAGTCCGTCAGACCGGCAGTCCGTCAGACCGTCAGTCCGTCAGACCGTCAGTCCATCAGACCGTCAGTCCGTCAGACCGTCAGACCGTCAGACCCGCAGACCGTCAGAGCGTCAGGACGTTCAGGACCGGTCAGACCGTCAGACCGTCAGGACCCGTCAGACGGTCAGACCGTCAGACGTCAGTCCGTTCAGACCATCAGGTCTGCTCAGACCATTCAGGCGTCAGTCGTCAGACCGTCAGACCGTCAGACCGTCAGACCGTCAGTCCGTCAGACCGTCAGTCCGTCAGTCCGTCAGACCGTCAGTCCGTCAGTCCTTCCGTCCATCAGTCCAACATTTCGTCAGCCCGCCAGTTCATCAGTCCATCAGTCGAACAGTCCATCAGTGAGTTTGTTCTTACGTTAAGCACCCCTCCTCCAATCTGACTCTCTATCAGTATTCCTTCCGCAATCACTCCTCGATCACATCACAAATTAGAACAATAGTCGATAGGTAATTTACATAGGGATTTATTCACAGAAAATAGTGTACTTATAATTGAAGAGATTAACTTTCAGTATTTACGGACTGACAGCCAGCCACACACATTGAGATGAAATTAATTAAGCTCAGTTACACAGCAATTCCTCTTCGACAAATCCGACAAATTTACGTTTTAACAAGCCTACCAAACTGCATGACCGACTTTGGGCTGGGTAGTGGAACCAAACAAAAGGGTCAAGTGACTTGTGCAAATTATAAAACGGAGGTGGGAACTGAGATGCACAAACAATATAAGTGATAATGGGAGATGAGAAGGGTCAGGGATGAGCAGATTCTCGACCTTACTTGAGTGCTGGCTTGATTTCTTCTGGAGATAGGGCCACGGGCCCCATCCCCTTCTGTGCGCTCTGACCGTTCACTGCCGACTCTCGTGTCCTTCTGTCGCGACTCTCAAGCTCCAAGTCCTTGAGTCCCCCTTCCTCTGCTCCCAGGTCTTTTTATCCACTTTTTCTTTCCTTTCATTTCTTGCGGCCACTCGTCGTTCGCCGATTGGTTGATCCAGTATTGACTGGCGGGCCAGAGGACGTCTCAGGCACCGCACCATTCCTGCGTCACGCGGCCGGACCCGGATACGGTCCATTCACCGGCAGTCCCCTACTCGCCAGATTTTGCTGTTGCTAATGAAACGTTTTTTCTTCTTCTCCAATTGTCGATTTTTGATGGTATAAAAAATGTAACGCATTACACATACACGCACACAAAACATAAACTTCAATCAAGGTGTATTGCGTCTGGTCCTTGGCTCTTGGTGAGGAATCAAATTAGTAGTCTTCCATCAGGGCGACGCCACGCTCGGCAAAGTCGTTCAGTACCCTGATGCCATTGACTTTGCGGGCTGCGGTGACGCAGCGAGGGTAGTAGTGCCACTCCGCCGGGTTCGGTCTCCAGGAAGCCGTCGTCGATCACGGATCATCAGGGTGACGAAGTAACATTCGCGATGACTTGGTCACGAAGTCCTGCGAGAGTCTTTTTGCGACAAGTGGACTTTGAGATCAACGACGGCCCGCTTGGTGAGGTTCCTCCGAGCCCTCATTGGAGCTAGAGGAGCCTCCGATCATAGTCTGCTTTCTTCCCAGCGATAATTCCTCGTCAAAGAACTCCAGCGGGACGAGGCTCTCACTCAAATACCACAAGTGGCGTTGCGCGAAGACGTCGGCGAGCGCCTTGGCGAGATAATTGTCCTCGTGCACGACCCAAATCCTTCCGGAGGGCGAGGTCGTTTGCAGGGGCCAATGTGGGGCTCGGCGCGGCGTACTACGCGCGGGACGTAGACCGAGACGGTGAAATTGACGTACCGAAAGATGCCGGCGCTCTCCCGTGCAGTCATGGATGCCTGTCTTCGATCTCCAAAGCGTAGATCAAGTTGGCCATCCAACGCGCGTGGTGGTGAGCCCCAGGCTACTGAAATATAATGCGTCGGGCCAGCATCCCGCCCAGCACGTTGACGGAGAGCTCCAGGAGCTCGCGATAGTCATCCCGCAGCTGGAACTGCGACAGGTGGGAGATTGAAACCCGCAATGATGTGTCTCGGGAGTCCCGGATGGCTCCTTGAGGTGGTCATCGGGCATGGTCTAGTGCTGGTTCTGATCGATGAAGTCCCACTTGTCCTGGAATCGTGAGACGATCGGGATTTGCGGCCCGAACGATGGGGTGTTGAGACAAACCCCGTAGGCCTTTGCAGTGATGAGCTCTAGCACGTGGTGCCTGCAGACGACATTGAGCAGGTCACGACCGAGATACTACTCAATGAGAACAAACATCCCGGAGCGCGGGCCTGTGTTCGAGGCCTTCGTGTCGAAGCATATACCCACCATCTGGTATGCAAAACCCCAATCGTGCAGGGCCTCCACGACCGTGTTTTCCATCGCCAGTCCACTGCCGATCCGGAGCTTAGGAGAAGAGAGCAGCTTGGTGACGCCGGTCCAAGAGACTGAAATCGGAAGACGGTTGACACTTCCCCTGCCGCCGTCTTGGAGTCTGGAACCAGCTTTCCGTCCAAGTGAACAACGAGGGGTAGGCCCGCGCAAGCAGCGCAAAATGTCCAGCTCGGCCTGTTTCCGGTGATTCTGACGGGATTGGCGGGTGGACTCCCGATTCATGGTGAGCTAGGAGACGTCGTGCCTAAGGGTCTCGGCCACCGCCGACAAGACGTACACTGCTTGGCAGTTGGTCACGCGAGTGCGGTCGAGGGTAGCGGCGACATTCGGCGAGATTGTCGTCTACCTGCCGCGGCGTTGTTGCGGCGGTGGTGGGCAGGCAGTGGAAATCGATGGTTGAGGCTCGTTCTCAGTGCTGGACGTCGCCGAATTGTGACAGGGGCTCGAGGAACGAAAGCTAAACTCGAGCTCAACAGTGTTGGTCTCGGCCATGCACTGCGCTTGCTGAGTCCTGCGATCGCTGGCCCTGGTGGCGCGCTCTATCTGTCGCTACTCGAACTCGGCGTGCTGCCGACCTCCGCCCATAATTTGCCCTCGTCGGCCTTCTTCGCGTTGCGCAATAAGGAACAGCTTGTCTTCATCGATCTGGATGAGCTCGAGAGCCTTTTTTGTGTGTTTGCTTGTTTATTGGGGTTTAAGGGCGCGCCGACACCTTTGGGTCAATTTGCGCCCATTCGAGAGCCTTTTGGTGCGCAATATAGAAATAATTGTCCAGGCTTTTTTTCAATATTTAACTATAATTATTATTCATAAGGTTGGCAAACGATTATTAGGAGCACACCTGGCCAGCACGAACACGTTCTGACTCGATTTTAGCCAACACAAACCCGGAGTGATAGGAATAGCGGTCCCAAAAAATGTTCAGGGTGTCTGACATTCAAGTGCGATGAGGCACGCCTTAAAATTGTTTTATCGAGATAAAACTTTTTATATGTTGTTTTTAGGCTAATACGAACCAGAAAATCATCTGCCTTTTTCATTGTTCGAGAACAAGTTTTTTGGTCCATTTAGCTGTCGCCCTAGTGTATTTGCTACGTAAAATCGCTTTTTTGTATTGTTTTTCCGAGACCAAAAAAATGTTTCGATTTTTCCGCAAAAAGTGTATTTTTTCAGTTTTTTTTTTAAGTTTGAATACCAAAATAAGATGACCGGCCCAAATCCATGGATAAAAAAATGTACCTTTTTACAAAAAATACCTATGGAGACAATCTGGATCAGCCAGTGTGTGGCCCTCCCCTTGGCTGATTTATAAATACGCCACTGTATCAAACAGTTCTGCTAAATGAGTAATCTAATGACTAGTGTTTAAATAGTTTTGCTCATCTGTTAAATTCGGGCGCCAGCAGCCGATCTGTTTGGTCGAATGATGATTGTTGATATAGTCGTTCAAACAGTTAAGCTGAATGGTCAAATGCGAGTGCAAAAAGGTATAATGCTGACCGAGTTTGCATACGGGCCGCAACATATAGCCATATATGGCCATATATGGCTATATATGGCTACAGACCCACTGTATACAGTGGGTGGGTTCCAGTCCAGTCCAGTCGCACTTCTCCAGTCGCACTTCTAACCTCCTCAAAGCTGCTCCCACTTGGTCCAGTCGTATTCTTCAACACAGAGCAGTTGCAGTTGGAGTAACTTAGAGGAGAAAAGAGGCGCGACTGGAACAGGCCCAGTGTGATCGCGCCGAGGCCCGTCTTAGCTCACCTGGCGGGCAGCCGGCGAACTTTGGGTTGACGCGGCGGTCGGGAGGGAGCGAGTCCCTGACTGGCGCTCGCAAACGCTGCGACCGAACCAAGCGAAATCATGATGGAATGCTTCGTTATGTCGCGACATTAGGCGAATGGCGATTGACTGTGAACTGCTGTAGTGTTTCTAAGTCCGTCTTTAGCTCTAAGCGGTGAGATGGAGCGACGGCGCAGTGGACGCCAGGCGCGGATCCAGGATTTCGGTCAGGGGGGGGGGCGCCCAATACAAAAAGTTGCGCCCTCCGGGCGCACCCTACGGGCGCGCACAGAAAAGATCCGGTTCAGGGGGGCGCCGCCCAAGCGCCCTCCCCCTGGATCCGCCCCTGGACGCCTCTGCAAAAAAAATCGCCGGCCTGGCCGTCGTCGCCTCTGTGTGCACCGAAAATAGTATCACTCTGTAGAGACCCTACGTAGTATCCTACGTTACGATACATAAGATTGACAAGGTTTGTATTCGTTTCTTTTTGCTTTCAGCAAGACGTTCCCATTTTAGATTGACAATTAGCGGAGTCTAATCTGAGATCAATGACTGTTAAAATTAGTAAATAATTCATAATCATCATCATTATTTATTTCGTTTGGCGCTCCATATATGGCATGGCTTTTCTGTTCAAGTGTCATGACAGTAAACACAATTAAATAAGCATAATCACATTACAACCTAAGCAGCAATGAACACAAAACATACGCATACAAAACTACGGCTAAAATAATTACGTAAAATAACTACGGCTAGCTTACGCTCAACCACTTCCAGCAGCGTCTACGACACATGGCCGACGTCCGCGGCTCTCGCACATTTGCTGCAGCATAAATTTGTATAATGTCTGGCGTCAAGTTCGATAACTTCTTTTTTTGTAAATGTATTGTCTTGAGAAAAAAAAAGTGTGGCAGCAAAGAAGATACCTATACCGCATTTGCTACATAAGTGGTGCATTTGGCTTATTCAGCCTTTTACCAATTGAACAGTGCGTCCTAATTTTTTTCCAGACCGCTACTCGCCACCTCTGGCGAAAAGTGAACAATACAGTGATTTTTACACTGGACTTGCGGTAATCGTCGAGGTGGACAATGCGCGTTTTTGGCCTTCTGCGCTTTTTCGGCCTTCTACTTTTTTTTAATAAATTTAGTCCGAATGTTTATGTATGGATTGGCTTCTCCTCGAGGTCAGGGCCAGCGCTAAGCAAGCTTGTTGCGCTGGTCCTGACTCAACCAGCCCGGATCGCGCAATTCCTGTGGGCGGCAGAATTAAAGAGAGAAAGTTGTACGTGCCCACATACCTGGAGACACGGTTCCTCCCCGCTCGCCTGACGTCACCTGTTCCTTGACGTGCGACCGCTGCGACCAGCCGCAGGCCCAGTCCCAGTCTCAGGCAGAAATAGCTAGCGCCGAAAGCGACTCGAACCCAGGCTGCCACTACCGGGATAGGTCAGAAGACCAGCGCTCTCCCACTGAGCTACAGGGGCGGACTTTGCCTTGCCTACTACAACATCTCTGTCCCACACATCTCTTGCGCACTCAAGTGCCTGGGCACATCATACTTGTTACGAAATTGTCCTAAATGTACTCCTCCAGCGTCCTCCGGTTGTCTCACCTCGATTTCGGGAGTAGAAGTTGAAGAGTTTTAGAGGGAGTTGTCGATGCGAAGTTGGATTGAGCTGTTTGAGCAGCCTGGGCAGCCACGGGAAATTACGACACGGAGAAAGTTAGAAGGAGGCTGGAGGCATATTGGGAGCAAGTTGAAGGTGCCACGGAAGAGACAGGACCAATAACAGTAAACTGGTACTTTGTGACCAAGCTCACGATAGGCTGCGTGGCACCTTGAGGTGGTGGTGCACGTGGTCACCAGCGCAGGTGCCGCGGATATCGTGGTGTCACGGCAGGTCCAAGGGGCCGTGACATCGAGTGATGCACCGGCGTTCCCGCGGCTCGGACCGTCGTTCGGCACGGGTCCGCAGCTCGGTGGATCACCGGCACTTTCGACAGCTCGATGTCACACTGCGGTTCCCGCAGCTCGGGTGTCACCGGCGGTGCCGTGACGAGCTCGAGTGATCACCGGCGTTCCCGCTGGGCTCGGAGGTCGTCGGCTGTTCCCTCAGCTGGGAGTGGTCACCGGCGTCCACACACTCGGGAATGATGGGTCACGGCGTTTCCGCAGCTCGCTGGATGTGTGCACACACCCGGGTGTGCGCAAGCTCGGTGAGTTCACCGGGGTTCCCACCGCCTTCGGCGGTCACCGCCGGTCCCGTTGTCGGGGTGGTCACCGCGTTTCACACAGCCGGTTATGGCTACCGGTGGTCCCCGGCAGACTCGTTGTGTGGTCACCGCGGCCTGCGCAGCTCGGTCGTGGGTCACCGGCGTTCCCTGCAGCTCGGGTGTCACCGGCGGGTGCCCAGCTCGGCGAAATGGTCGACCATAGTTTCCCGCGGTCGGAACGGATCCCGACGGTCCCAGCAGTGGATTAGGTCACCCGGCGTATCCGCGCCTACGGACAGGTCACCGGGTGGGTCCCGCAGCCGATGGTACCGGCGTTCCCGACAGATTAGGAAATGGACATCACGGCGTTCCCGCAGCTCGGCGGTTGGTCCACCACGGCAAGTTGCCGTCAACTCGGTGTGGTCAACCGGCGTTCCGCGCTGACGGTTCACCGCGGTCCCGCTACTCGGAGGGGTCACCGGGCGTTCCCACAGTCGGGTGTGTCACCGATGGTCCCGGCGCTCCCGCAGCGATAGCTGGACATACTTATGTCGGCTTACAGAAACCGGCAAATGAGCCTCAAACAGGACCCCCTCTAAAGCCTAATTCAAGGATCCCGCGCTAAGTCCCGTGTAAAAATTCCTAAGATGCACACTTTTCCCAATATAGTGGCGAGTAGCGGTCTGGAATAAAAATTACCGCATAACAGGACCCGTTTAGTTATTGGGACTTGGCAGTTTGTTGAAGGTTAAGTTTTTAATAAGTAGTGTGCTATGGTGGTCCTGATTTTAGCCGAGACGTCTCTGGGTAGCACAATCGGGCTGACAAATCCTCCAACGACTATCAACGAAGGAAAATTTGTCATTTTCCGAGGAGGCCGAAGGCCGTAAAGGAGGCTCAATACTCAACCCCTCGTGAAGCAGCCGGAGGCAGCGTTTCGACCCAACCTCCATAGCGGCTTAGGTTAGGTCAGTTTCGGTTATGGCATTACGATTGTGCTGCTCCGAGACGCTCGTTCCAAATCTGGGGACTACTTCTTGGATGGGGTTGGTCAATGGTTAAGCAGGTTAGGTATGGAAGTTCGCAACCAGGGTATATTGAATCGCAGACTAGTGTTGGTCTGACTGATTTTCGAAGGCATGGTGGAGCCTGCCATAACCAGTTCTTCAGGGAGGTGATCGAGCAGGTTCCAGGGAGTGACGACTCTGATAAAAACTTGCTCCTGGCCGGTGATCAAGAGCGTTGACCTTCTCTTTAAGAGCGTTGACCTTCTCTTTAAGAGCGTTGACCTTCTCTTTAGCTTCAGTGGCAGCTGGCAGTGGAGTTCGGAGCAATGCTTTGTTATTTCTGGGCAGTAACAATCTGTGTATACTGTATATGCTGTATACTGTATAGGTATCCCAATCTTAGACCTTCCACGACTGGCGTGAGTTACCCCAAATTATTTTACTGCTGCCGCAGCCAGGAGTTTATGCCCAACAATTTCAAAAGCTGTCCCAATTTTGACTTGTTGGTGCCGGCCCTGCCCTGACGAGATCTCGTCGAAACCTGCCATGTTTTGCCAAGTCGTAAATATAACTTGGCTATGCTTAAAAAGCTAGGTGATGTTGAGAGGTTGAGATTTTAGGCACTGTTGAGAGGTCTATCATCACTTGTCATCCCGCCTTGTTACAATTCACACAGTTGCACTTGAACCATGTTGAAGCTTACAATTACAAAGTGTTCTTATGGGTACCACATGTTCTGATAGTATTTATAACTTCTGATAGTATTTATAATCACAACTTCACAACTTCTGATAGTATTTATAATTTGCCCTCACCCTTTTTAAAGATGTTATCTTATGCATTTCTGTCTAAGGGTAAAATATATTATTTTTAACTTTGCCTTTAAATTGATTTAAATATTTGGTTTGTACAGCTGACAGTTATTAAGATATGCTGGATCTGCTTGGTCCCACGGGGTCTTGTTGGTCTGGATCTATGATCCCATTGGATCTGTCTGGAAAGATACAGTGTTGGATCTGTGATCCCTTTGCATCTCACGACTCAAATATAAGGTCGGATCTATGATCTCAGTGGATCTCTCGACAAAACAGAGAGAGTGAATCTATGATCCCGTAGGATTCCGGATCCAGATCCATGGGATCAGATCCCGGGATCCATTTTTGGGATCGATGCACTTGTCTGGTTGCCGTGCTGATTCAAACGACAGGATATAGCAGATATTCGTGCGATAACTACTGTATCTCGTCAGTTCAATATCTGAGGGCGATGCTCACAAGCTTTACATTTATTTGTTTTAAGAACTAGCCTCTTAAGTCAGTGCTCATGAAACACCATAACCTTTGACTTCCTTTGAGCACACAGAAAGCAGCTTTAAACTTAAAGCTTAACATGGTTACGTATAAACTGATGTGCTCTTTATTTTCTGCAAGAACGACTCTGTCGACTGTCATAGATAAAGCATGCTATAGTCTGTGAGGAGACATCTTTTAATTTCGGTGACATTTTACTCTGAGTTTCCGTTAGCAATTTATAATATTGTCTTCTAAGTTGTGACTGACAGGGTATGCTGTCACTTGATCGGATTTTATTCGTGTATGCGATTTAATTTTATGCATTAACAAAACGAGACTAACAAATGAAAGACTACAAGATTCGTAACACTGCAACAATGTGTTATAATTCGTTTTCCATGACACACTTAATTATTTCGAATACCTATATACCTCAAAACATTGTATTTTACATTTCCTCATAAGCTCCAGGGCATGCCATTGGGCTAGCTGAACGAGTGGCTTCGAATGCGGACGACTTTCGAGTCGAGGCGGCGGCGGCAGCGCGGAGAAACTGGACGTCGCTCGGGTTCACTGACATACGCTCTGCGCCGCTTTCACGGCGCTGTGTGCCGGGTCAGTGACTGGAGCCGTTAGCGGCGCGAGCGAGACAGATCCGGTTCCTGTCAGGAGGTGCACATGCTGGCCAACAGTCAGCCACGCCGACATAGTACCTACCTGCAGTGTTGATTAGATTGAAACTTTCCTCAGACTATCATTTAGGGTAACTTAAATGGACTGTCCCACCTTTGAAAAAGTTCTCAAATGTACGCCGCATGTGGTGCTAAATATTAAGTAATTGCTGCCGAATCACGGATTATGACATTTGTTTCTTCACTAACTCAGTGCTTAATTTCATAAAAATTACGTTTTAATTATTTGGGCTGATGACGTCATATGTAGGATTTTGGGAAAAGAGAAAACCTTCACGTTGCTATATTGTATGACTAGTGTATGGTCTTATGTAACAGTCCAAATGTAAAAAAACGACTTTATACAAACATTGGTGTTAAAGAGAGTATGACGACTCTCCGATTAGAGTATCCCTAATGCTATTACACTAATAGGGTTCTTTTGTTGTGGGAGATGTCAAAACCAAACTCAAATTTTTCTTTTGTGATTCGACCTCGGTGGTTGTTTTAACTTTATTACCATACATTAATTGCTAATGCAAGTACGAAATATGGCCATAATCTCAACTCAAATTATAATTTTAAGGTGGACAGTCCCTTTAACACGAGTGACACCATCGTGTTTGTCTCGTCAAGGCGCTTTGAATCATGTATATTATTACCAGGTTAGATCAACCTAGAAATGTGATCTCAGATCAAGGTCAAGGTTTTTAATAAGGTCATGTTTCACATAGGGAGACGCGTCTCGACGAGACAAACACATTGGTGCTGTTGTCTCTGCTCTATGTTGATTTTATCGAGAGTTATGAACAAAAAGGTGTTGGTGACCTCGGATGACCTCGGTCCTCGGCTGACCCTGTAGGGATACCAAAACAGAGAATGCGCATTGGTCTTCAAGAATGGCCTATGATAACATGATACATAAATAATTAAGCTGATATGCGTATCCTCAGAATGTAAGTCATTTTAATATTTATCCTTTGACTTATAATGGAGAGTTGAAGAAATTTACCTAAACTTAGGTCGCCCGATATAAAAAACGAGATAAATGAACTGTAGGTGGTGGTCCTCTTATGCAATACTGTAAGTACGAAACCAATCAGCCAAAAACTGTGGCTTTGGTAGGACCGCAAACTTTTTTGGAGTTGGGGTAACATGACCTGGCCTGGTGTACCTGACCTGACACGACTCTATATGTCAAAAAATCAGTAATAGTCTGTACAAAAATGATGTGAATGTAACATGTACTGAATAAATTTGGCGGTGCTATGCGCCGCCGTTTCCGAATATCCAGAAGAACCTTGAAGGTGGGTGTCTAAAGCGCCCCCCGGCCCGTGCGCAGGTGGTTAAACGGACTTTTGGACAATTTTTTGGTGTTGCCTGTTTTTATTCAGGTCACATATACAAATGTATCTAATGCCAAGATAGCTTGGTGTTGTTGCAAGCTGGTTTCAGAGTTGAGATTCTGGTCATTCTAGCTCTAGCCTTCTGCCTAAACCCGTCTTCTGCCTTTAACCATCGACCTACGGGGGATCCTAACACGACCCACCCCCCTGAGTTTTTTGCATAACTTTGTACACATGCCGACGATCTTGCTGAATTTTTAGTAGCTAAGTTTATAGCAATTATACGTAAGCTGGCACAGTTGCAACGAAATTGGTTTGTTAGTGCAGGCAATAATTATGTTTTAGTGACGTCATGTAGGTGGAAAAACAATAAATGTTGGCAATATCGTAGAAAATAGAGTTTGTGGCAATTTGCAAACAAAAAACTACAAAAAGAGAAAAACGGCATTTTCCTTTAAATGGCTTTCTCAGATTAAAAAAGTACTGTTTTACCGCTAAAAAAACACACAACAAAACAATAAATTTGCAAAGATTGTAAAAAATAAGCAATAAGAGTTTAATGAGATGGCTATTGTATATCTCAAACCAAACGTTTAGCAACATCTCTTATTTTCCTGGTGATGCTCCCCTATGATGTTTAGGTCCTATGACGTCCATTTTAAATTTATATTGGTGGGGATTTTTGGCCAGAAACGAAAAAATAAGTACTGATTTATTTCTAAGACGAAACTGGACTCGAAATACGTCTTTTTATTTACATATAACTATTTCCAATTTTGAGGTTTTCTGACAAGCAAAATCATTATTTTTACGTGGTCAAGTCGAACTAATTCATTTGACCTGGATGGTCATCCGTTGACCTGAAAACTACAAATTGACACCGTTAGATTCTTCACATAACGGAAAACATGCTGGTTTTTACCGTGTTGCTCTATGCTGCTTGGTTTGAATGTTAACAGGGGGGTCGTTTTAGGTCCCCCCGTAAGGAAAAGGTGAGAAAAGCTCTCGTAGGGCGAGGGTTAACACATATCGCTGGCTACAAAGTTACAAACACTTTGTCATTTAACCCGCGCACGGACGGGTGTCTGAGCCTACTTAGAACGGACGGGGTGGCGGATACCCTCCCAGAGATCTCGAAAACTACGCAACGTAGCGAGAAACAGAAGACGGCATTAGGTAGATCGTAACAAGTACTAGAGAATGTAATCAGAGGATTTTTTGATCAGATCAATATTGAGGTCACCAGAGGTCAAAACAGGTCAAATTTTCCCATATTTCGAGTAAATTGAGCACTGCTTCACATAATCTCTAGCTCAATACTTAAGATAGCTAGAAGCATTCCGAAAGAAAAATTGAAATGCCCTTGAAACGCTCTTTCTGTAACATGTCTTCAAATTTGAGATAGGGTCAAAAGTTTAGGCTCCAGAGGTCAGCAAAGGTCAAAATGCTTAATTTCATGGAAAAATTGTTTGCTAATAACTTTTTATTTACAAACGTTAGAGCAGCAACGAATTTCCCCTCGTCGTGTTTCTCTCTTCACGGCGCCTCGAATAATTTATCGTATGACCTAGCTAGGTCAAAGTAAAAAAGTTGACCTGACCTGACCTGAGGTCATGTCAAGGTCAAGTCAAATCTTATGTCATTCGATGGAGTTTGACAAGAGAAACAGCACGGTGAAAACCATAACATTTTACCTCACGTATAAGATGAGTTATTGTACAAAAACTATATTTCATTTCATTTATTCATTGATATCGCCAACAGGCACTATGCCCACTTATAGACAAAGTCAAGTGATACAATACAGAATAAATCATCATACCATCCACATATGCACATAACACATAGATAAGATAAAAAGAACCACGCACTCATACATGTTCGCGACATAGGCTAAAACAGATGATTTAAAAATGACAAAACCGTCTACGAACAAATCTACCTGGGGATTATTTAGAATAAAAGCGTTCGCTAAGGTTACAAGTCTAACAAACGTCCCCATTTTCACAGTGGAGACGCGAGCGAACGGCACATTAAATATGCTGTTATTCCGTGTTGGACGGCGTGGTATATGAAGTGAAAAACAGCCTAACAGAAAAGAGGAATCGGTTTTGCCAGATAAAATTTTCCAGAGATAGACAAGGTCAGCCTGTACGCGCCGCGCTTCAAGAGATGGGACATGGAAAGAGTTGAGCAAATTGCGGGCATTCGAGACCGGCGAGTCTGTCCGTGCCTCTGGCTCTGCGGCTGCAAACAATATATTTGTGCTGTACCTTTTCAATCGGCTTTAATGGGTTAGCTGCACCTGACCAGACACACTCCCATATTCTAGGATTGACCTGACATTGGCGTAGTATGCCACAAGCAGCGCTTTTTGGTGAAATTTCTGCCTAGGAAGGCCTGTTTTAAATGATCGGATTAGGAGACCCAAAGCCCGGTTTCCTTTGGTCACCTATATGGGCCGAAAATGTGAGCTTGGAGTCCAATATGACTCCTAAGTCACGAACTTCCGTGACACGCTGCAGGGGAGAACTGTTGATGCAGTAGGTGTGAAGGACAGGTGTTTGCTTGAGAGTGACTGTGAACGCAACACACTTCTGAGGGTTTAGAGTGAGTTTCCAGTTGGCAGACCATTAACATAGATTGGAAAGATCAGCTTGAAGAGGCTCACAGTCAGCAGTAGAGGAGATTTGCCGGTAGATTTTGACGTCGTCCGCATACACGATGCATTTGGACGACACCACAACCGTCGGTAAATCGTTAATAAACATAGAAAACAGTAGAGCGGCCAGAAGGGCCCCTTCAGGAACTCCGGACTTAACTTTGACCCACTCAGAAGTCTTTCCGTTCACAATCACTCTCTGCTTCGGTCCGACAGGTACGAGACGAACCAATCGAAAATTTGACCATGAATGCCGTAAGACTCGGATAATTTGTACAAAAGTAACTTATGGTTAACGCTTTGAAATGCTACAGACAAATTAATATGCAGTGTAATGCAGAAATATGCCCTTGGGGCACATTATATTTGACCTTCAAGAGGTCACGGAAGAAAATTGTTACATGCATTCTTCTGCTAAGCTTTAAGATAGTGATAAGGATGAAAATTGACCACATTTAGCCAGGTTTTGTTCGATTGGTGCGCATTTCAATTCTCTCACATAGACTTATAACGGGGGTGGCAGGGGTGGTAAAAACGCCATCGGGTGGCGCCACCCCCAAATCTGGCCGTGGAAAATTGGCCCCGCAATGACAAGATCGACGCAAAATCACTGGTGAATCAAAAATGACTTAAAATTGGTTTAGAGTTGGTTAATCCGTGGCCCACCGGGCAGTTTGAGTTGACGATGCAATCATAGCGTCTGATCAGGGGCGCAGCCAATGTGTGGTGGGCAAAGGGGACACGTGCCCTCTTTTCAGCCGACTTCCATACTAAACATTTATTGGTGACATCCCTGTTTGCGACTATGTATGTAGGGCCTTGCAAAATATACATAGTGGCCTAAATCTGGAGTGATAATTTTTCGCGATTTTGGGGGCGGGGCGTTTGCCGATGGGTCTCCTGCTGGGGATGCTGTGCCCCCCCCCCACCTCGTCCCCTAGTCGAAGGTATGGCTGCGTCTGATTGCGATATATTGGCAAAGCCTACCCACAGAGTCACAATAAGG